>JACBWW010001112.1:0-16020 GCA_020086605.1 Lanius collurio
CGAGTGTCTTCCACTGCATCTTATGATGGTACTCTTGCATTCTGTCTTTGTGAATGAACCTTTCTCTCACACTCATTAAAAGCCGCTCCCAGAGAGAAATGGGCCCTGGCTCCCTCACAAATATCCAGTCCACACCCGAGTCTTGGGCCAAGGAACCCAAATGCCTTGCCTCCCCGCTGTCCAGTTGCACACCTGTGCCCATAAGGTCCCAAACCCGAAGCAGCCAGGTTGTATAAGGCTCACGTCCCCGCCGCACAATGTCTTTTCGCATGTTACGGAGACTGTCGTGCGACAGGGACTCGGTGATGATTTCAGGTTCAGGCTCTCCTGCTGGTTGTGAGGGCCCTGGTTCCCCATCATCATTAGCTGGTCTTACTGATTTGGTTTTATATTTCCTCCTCTGCACAGGGGCAACTGCTGCTGGCTGTGGCTGCCCTTCTGGTTTAGCTGGAACCTGGACAGTTGTAACATCCGTGGGTTCCTCTGCTGCACCCTCGGACTCACCCTCTTTGGGGCAGGGAGAGGGTTTTTCACTAGCTGGGGAGGTGTATTCCCTCAGCACCTGGCTCATCTCCTGCCGCATCTGGATCATCTCCTGACAAATTTCCTTGCGCACCTGGCCCATCTCCTGACACATGTCCTGACACAGCTCCTGACACAGCTCCTGCATTCCCTTCACCAATACCCCCACCCACTTCGGGTGGTCCATTTCTGAGGTGGGCTGTTGGGCAGTATCAGGCTGTGGGACAGGATCTCTAGTCTCTGGGGCTGTGTTGGGCTCTGGGGCAGCATCAGGCTCTGTGGCACAATCGCTAGTCTCTGGGGCCACATCAGGTTCTGAGGCATCATTTTTAGGCTCCGGGGCAGGTGCCTGGGTAGTTATCCAAGCCAATTTTACTTTATCTTTGAGTGCTAAATAGAGTAGAGCTACCAACAGCACCAGATACAGTAAACCTATGAACAACATTTGGCTAGTACCTAGGGGAAATCTAAACCCTTCGAAAATTAGTGGGGTAGGCCTGAAGAACTGGTTGAGGGGTTGAGAGAAAGCTTCCCCTGGTGTCATTTCCTCACAAAAGGTACCATTTTTAACATAACCCCAAAAACATTCACTTAGTGTATGATAGCCCTTTATCCATGTGCCCACATTCCAGAGGAAGTTAAAAATCCAGGAATTCCTCACCTTATCGTCCCACAGCACTAACTGGATAACAGTAATGGTAGCCTTAGTCCAAGGACCCATGTTTAGGTAAGGAGCTGCAAAGGGGAAGAATATGGCCACGACCACATGACACCCGAACGAGGGCAAACCAGAACACATAGTGCTGCCTAACAAGGTTCTTATATCCAGCACACAAAATTGGGTTACCCAGGAACTGTTATTCCTTTTCTTAATGCCCTCGAGCCCCACCGTTGGGCACCAATAACTGTCTTGGTTTGAAAAGACAGATGTCTGTTAAGGAAGACAGGAGCCTCCCTTGAGGTGAAGGATGCAACCCCCTTCTCTCTGAATTATTATAATTTTGAAATTAAGGGGCTTTCAGGCAAAGATATAGGGAATAGGAATAACAGTTCTTTACTAAAATACAGATGTATAAACAGGCAAACAAACAAAAATAACTATAGTGGTGACAACAAACAGAAGCACAAACCCAGTGCAGCCTCTCTTGGCTGACAGGCCCTTTCCCCTCTGGTGCAGTTCCAGTCACAGCCGGCAGGGGCGCTGGCGGCTCCCGGTGAGCAGGGCAGGTGCGATGGTTCTCCCGCGGCTGCAGGGGGCGCTCCGGAGCGAGCTCGGGGAGCACGCAGTGATGGTGGATTAGATCTCGGGAAAAAGGGATGGATGAAAGGCTTCACAAACCTCCCTGGGCAGCTGATCCTGGGGTCTGTCTGGGCTCTCCTGTCCAGGCAGGCTGGGGCCGCAGTAGGAGCACGACTTCCGGGTGGCAGGCGAGATGTATCGAGCTGCGGAGCTGTGGTAGGAATCCCTGGAGGTCTCGGCAGGCAGGACGGGCAGGGCTGCAGAGCAGCGAAGGCTGAGGCAGCAGAATCTGAGCTGAGCTCCCAGCGAGGCAGGGAAAGGACAGGCTCTGGATCCCGGGGTTCTTCCAGCAGAGAGGAAAAACGGCAGGAAAACCCGCAGTGCTGACAAGAGAGTCTCTCCCGTCTCCACACCAAGTCTCTGAGTGCCCAGCACACCCCAGGTGAGGACAGTAGGGCCCAGATGGGCCCCTCCCCTCTGTGGCCAGTTCCTTTGTTTCTCCTGAGTACCCAGTCATTTGTTGACATGGTAACATAGTATGGGAGAAAATTCCTCGAGAGGAAATAAAAACAAAAACTCCCAAACCCCAACAATCATTGAGCAGGTTGAAAAAAAAGTAGTGCTTTCTAAATTGACAGAAATTATTTTATCATTCAAAGAGTTATTTGAAATTATCCTCTCAAATGATAGTAGGAAACATTTCCCTCATCTTCTGCCTCAGAGGCAACTATGGAGATGAACAACCTAACTTAATACCAGAATACTTAAACCCCAGCTAAATGTATTTTACCACAACTGCTCTTTCAGCCATTAACTGCTGGCTACCACCAAGAAATAGTTCCATTTATGAAAGATTAAGTTTTTATTTGCTCAAGAACCAAAAAATGTTAAGTAGTACCAGTTTTAAATATTAAAAAAAAAAGACAGTCAAAGACTGCTGCCACTAATTAATATAATCAATTAATTATTTGGGAATAGAAGATCAAAACCTCCCCAGAAAACTTGGCAGACTGGCAACAAGACTGATGCCAAAATCTTTACAAACACTTCTGAAGAACTGCTGCAGCTGACTGGAAACCTCTTTTTACTGCTCCCCTAACATTTAATGCATCTGTTTTAACTGCTCATAAAATACTGACACCTAGGCCAAGGTTTTTATTTAACCATTCCTTTCTTAATAAAGGAAGTTGAACATATTCCACATCAACTTTCCAAAGTATCAGGGAATCAGGACTGACATTTCAAAGAGGAATATGAATACTGATTTCATAGAACTACCAGTACCTCAGGCTCCTGCCTATTCTATTCCTATTCTCTGCTTTCTGAAAGGATACCGGACATGGATAAAAACAGATTTTACTATATTAGAAGGTGATGAAAAAGTTATTTGCAATTTTCTCAAAAAGTTGAAAGAAGGGTGGCCAAGTAGTAAATTAAAAAACTCACCTCTATCAGATGCATCCACAACAGAGTTCTCAGAAGATTCCTTAAAAGCACACACAAGGAATTTTAATACCTCGTAGAATAAGCTATATTAATTAGTCAGCAGAATTTTCTGCTTTCACTACAATTTTCTCTTGGGCTGGGTGGTGGTGAAACAAGCAGTTGCATTCTACAAATTCTGTCCCAATCACACCATCTTTAGTCACAAATCTGTACACAAACTTACTTTGAGTCAAATGAAGCTCTTCTAGACGACAGAGATTTTACAAATAATAATATAAAAAGTTAGACTCACATATTGACCAACTCAAAAGGCACTTGATGGTTAAACTGCTCTCACTCCCCATTCAAATAAACTCCCATGACTGATATCAAGGTACAGGACCACCTGCTCATAACTCATTTCTTAGCTTTTGATAGATAAATCTATTTTCCCAAAGAGGCTGTCATAGAATGGTTTGGCTTGGAAGGGACCCTAAACATCATCTGGTACCAACCCCTCTGTGATGGCCAGGAGACCTTCTAAGAGATTGCTCAAAGCCTCATCCAGCCTGGCCTGGAAAACTCATAAAAGCAGATGCAATGTGGTGCCCATACCTGAGCTACTGCTGAGGGTTCATCTTCAAAATCACTGCTCTGTTGCTTTGATATTTCTTAGAATGAATGGGAGGGAAAAAAAAAAGTTCTATTACTTTCATAATCTTTAGCCTCTCTTGTTCTTTTTTAAAAAAAATGCTTTCATTTTTCTCTGTATTTACATCCTATCAGTGGTTTCAGTAATTGGTTTCGTTTTCTGACTCACTCCAGCCAGTCACACTTCTATGAAACACAAACCAAAATACTCCAGCACACATTTTATCACCGATGAACAGTGCAGAAAACCTGGTTTGGGTGCTTTACATTCAAGGCACCTCTGCAAATCTTCTAGCACAGGGCACGCTGCTTTTACAGCTCAGTGGGATGTCCTTGGCTGGTTCAACCAGCTTTCAAAATTGTCTCTTCCTGCATTGGATTATTCCCAAAAAAGTCTGTTACTTTCAACTGCTTTGCATGAAATCACACAAATTTTACTTTAACTTTTAGCCCAAATTTGTCAGACATCTTTCTCAGTGGTCAACTCTACTTGGTATCATCTGAGAGTTAATTAAAGGTATACGCTGTTTTACTATTTAATTAAATAAAGCATCAACCAATAATGTGCACAGGACAGATCCTGGAAAAAAATCCCCCATATTTTTCGCAAGGTTGGACACAGACCATTGATAATTATTCTAAGCACAGTTTTCCAACCAGTGGGCTACAAAACCACTCTCTCATATAAAATTCATGAAGTGTATTAGATAACGAGAAGGCTCTGGCTAGCATCAATATTTTGCAAAATACTACAGTAATACTTTCCTCAGAATAGATTTTTTTAGCAGTTGCATGGTGCATTTCCAAACATATCTGGATTGAGAACACAGGAAATTAGAATAACACAGTAGTGGTCACCTGAAATCCCTCACTGAACAAGGCCTATGAAATACTACAGAGGATGTTTTGTTTTGAAAAAATTTCTCAAGGAAAGAAAACATTTTAAGTGGCTGATATGACAGAAATATTACTTCTCTTGGAGGCTGAAATTTAACACACCTGGTCCTCCCTTATTGAGGGCTGCCACATATAAAAAAAAAAACAATCCCACCACTCGAAGGATTGCCATTTTAATCAGTAAAACTCAATGAGGGTGCTGGACATTCTATTCAAATAGTATAACTTGAGTCTAGCAAAATTCACAACTGTGAGTTGGAAAAAACAACCCAAGTTATGTTCCAAGGGGAGGGATTCATTGATAGATATTTGGTTTAATGTTTGCACCTAATAGCACAAAACTTGATGTATCTTGATTGAAAACACTTAGGCCCACTTAAGAGTAAATGATTAAGTAAAATTTGTACACTAGGTTTCATAAATCCATAGTCAAAAGTAATTTTTTTGGTTGCATGGGGGGTTTTTGTGGTTGGGTTGTTTTTTTTTTTTAAAGGCTAACAGCAACCACAACCAGACAGTTCAAGTGTTTACTCATGAGCCTTTGTGCTTCAAATAAAAAAATCAGAGCAAGATATGGTTTAAGCTGGGTAAAATCTATGAGATTCTATTTTGTATGGTATATGTCAATACACATGGATAAACACAAATCTATGCAGGATTGTTTTCTTATAAGAAAAGTTGTTCACCCAACTTTAATATTTAGTTAAATATTTCTTCCCTAGAATAACAAAATAAATACTATAAGCTTTTCTGAAGTTGTATTAGAAGACAGAAAAACGCATATTATCCATTTTTCTGCTCCTCTATGTCATCTGTAAGGCAGCACACTAAATTCAAGATTAATTAGATCAAGACTTCATAGCATTAAAGAACTCCAAGTAAACTCTTTTTTTTTTTTAAGAGCTTCTAAGACATTCAGATCCTGAGCTGGATTAGCAAAATATTTCTCTTAAAAGACCTCAAATACCATATCTTCAAAAAAACTTACTTTCTTTCTAGCTTTTACCACAGACTAGAGCCAAATTTTTTGTACTACTTGGCCCCATCAGCTGAATGGAGCAATTAGAGGTAAAGGTCTGGACCATCTGAAACTCATTTCTCAGCCCTGCATTTAAATTTCTTAGGCTGATTCAAAGCCTATACTTGACCACAGTACAAATCTTTTGGTGTTGTAGAGGAAGAGAGGTGCTAGGCAGTGTTTTGGCCTCTGGTGTTCCAAATCAAAGTTTCTCAGATGAATGTTACAAAATAACACCAAAAAAAGCCCACTCCAAAGCCTTGAGAGAATAGAGCCCAATACACCTTCACTGCACTACACTGGAAAATTCCCCCCCCATCATTTATCCCAGTAGAAATATATATTTTATTGGAATATACAGCTCCTGTTCAGAAAAATGTTCAGATGTCACACCCCCTCCAAGTAGCATCATATTTACACTTTGGTGTGCAGACTTTTTTTGATTTCTAATGAAGTAACTGTATGCTGCTTTTTCCTAGAGGCAGCCTGATTCACTGAGTATACTGAAAAATCTGCTGAATTTTGATAGCTCATTATGCAACTTCATGAGGCTCTTTTAGTGCATATTTTTTAATATGCCTATTTATCCAGTAATTTTCAAAAAGCCAAAAACATTCCCATTTCTCCAGTACATGCACATAAGTGAGGGTTGGACTTTTTAAGATTCAATGATTATCTGACAAAACCAAAAAACTCTTTGATTAATTGATAAGGGGAACTTATTTTAATTAACTTGCTAAGATAGCATCATCAATTATAATGTATTTTTAATCTTAAACATTTTAAATTATATTCCTGAATCCTTATGCACGTAAGTATTGCAGATTTAGTAGATGGTTCCTCACACAAAACCCAGTGAGCATCCTAAAGGGTTTAGCATGAACCTGAGTATCTTCTAATAACTCAATATTCTTTGGACAAGATAATTTATAGCAGAGTTTTTTTTAAACACTTCACCTCTATTCCTTTGACTTCGTCTATTAGGCTGAAATAAAAAAAATAAAGGTCAGAATAATCTTAGAATAGCAAAATCATTTTAATCATTGCCTTTATTTACTTTGGTAGAGCCAACAACTACAGAGCAATTTAATTTCCTCAGGCTTCCCAAGGCCTGAACAGAAAAGCCACAAGTATCCAGCAAAACTTACCTGATCCTTGACTTTTTCCTCATACTCTTGATGCTAAAATCACTCCAAGAACTTACCTTGGCTCACATAAGAGGCTAAGACAAAGGATTGCCCTTTCAGTCCTTAATGGATTTAACTGGGAAACGTGCAAAGCAATGCTTAGTAGACTGTGCACGAGGTATTCCTGGGAGTGGAAGGGGAATCCTAAATTAAGCCCCTTTTTGGCCTCCATTAAATCCACTCTTGTTCCCTCAGACTCAATTTCATTCCTCATCCCCTCCCTCTGTGGGGGTCAGAGCAGCTTCTGTGCTCACTGCCAAGGCATTCTGTGCAGGCAATGGCTGTGCCTGACACACTGAGGGGGAAGATTGCAAAGATTCTTTCATTACTTTGGCACTGGTTTACAGGGGAGGGGAAAAAACCCTAAAGAGGAAACCAGGAAGCCCTGTGGAATTGAAGAGCTGATTACCTGAATCAAGAGAAATTGATTCAATGCATCAACTTCACTGAAAACATTCTGATGAGTTCCAGAAATGCACATTCCCAACCGACAGCAATTTAAAAAAACCCAAAACTTTCTCCTGGTTTACAAGTGGTGCTAACCATAGATAAATGGTCATCTATTGTAGGCTATTGCATCTGAAAATCTTAAACTAACCCAAAGCCCTATTTTAAAGCAGATGTTGACCTCCTTAATGCCTCTGAAAATATTATATGGCACAGCAAGATTAGAATATAATCCTTTCTACCTATACATATATAAAGAAGTATTACTACATTTTAACTGCATAGTATGACTGTATTATCAAATACCTTAGATATTTTCTGCTTGCATTTTTTAACATCCTTCCTTGACACTTGTCCCTGTTGTTTTGGTCCTGGAAATCACAAAAAGTAACAATATTAACACAGGTTTTCTTTTAACACCACCTATACTGAATATCACTCTAACAAACAAATATTTAGGAAGAATATATTACAGAATAACAAAGCATTTTCAAATCTGAGCAGTCTCCACCACAATTGCTGAAATAAAAATTTAGAGGAAAACAAACCATGAGAATATGGTAACTCAACTGAGAGGTCAGACAAGACAAAAAAATAATCCCATGCTGAGTCTAACAAGACTGAGCTAAAATCCAAAGAGCATTACAATCCCATGTGCTACCAAGAGGGGAAAAGAGGCAAATACTTTTAGTTTTTAGATTTTATTTAATGAATGCAGACTGTGCAGTATCTGAGGTTAGTTAAAGCCATAATGAAGGCTCTACAGATCTGAGATCCATATTCATTCCAGATTGAATAGAAGTTACTAAACCAAAAGCATAACCAAACCCTAACAAATCAAAAGCTGTTTATTACAGTACAGAATGAATATTTCCTTCCTCTCACAATGCAAAATGTATATAAAATGTAAGCCTGTCAGTCTGTAAAATCTTTTGGTGCACAGCTGGTAATTCTCTTGCATGTGTAAGTTATAAGAACTGATATGGTAATTTATGTATCATAATCCTCACTTCAGTGATAATAAAACCTGCCAGAATATTTCATTCCCAGAAAAGCAACCAAAATACTGAGTCACAAGTCCCACTAAAACCCTGAGCAATACATTTTAAACAGTAGTTTTTTTTCCTCACTAAGCTTTCCATAAGCATTATTGCTCTGTAATGAATCAACCATTACAATGCAAGACTGGCTAAATATTGTCACGGGCCCTCATGGTGTAGATTTATGCAATCCACATGGCAACAGTCAATGAAAAGTTAAAGAGACTGTCTCCCTACTCCACCCTGATATTTGGCCCAGCAGAAATTTGTCAGAGCAGTACTCAGAATACCAAGAGGAGATGAAATTACAAGACCCATTCAGGCATGTCAGCTTCTCCTAAAATCTCCATTCCTTTGCTTCCTTCCTCCCAGTCTTCTCTATTTTGATTCATCTTACAAGTCACCCAAGCATTACCCATTTTTAACCTGAACTTTGCTAGTAACTGTTGTCTTGTCTAAAATGGAGCATGTGATAGACTAAACCTGCACACAGAAGTAAACTCTTGGTGTTGGACCAAAGTCTACATATAAAATGCCATACCAAAGTGAAAAAAATTCAGTATCTGTTGTACTTGAATGTTCTATAGCTATTAACACTTGCATGCTTTATTAAGTCTAAACATACAGCATGTAATCATCACAGCTTTAAGAAGTTCTTACCGTCAGGTGTATCATAAGTGAGACTATCCATGGAAACAAGTAAGTCATCTTCAAAAGGATGATTATCCTAAATAAAAAGAAGCATTAAATATTAGAACAAACGATCAAAGCAATGTTTTTAAGGTGTATTTTATGTATTGATTTTAGGACAATTATTTTTTTTATCCAAAACATGAAATTATCAGTATGCTGTTTTGTTGGCTACAGCTAGAAGTCAGCCATCTGGAAATACTAACTCCTCGAGGAAACCCATATGTCCCCTGAGCACGTCTGCAAGCCATTCAACCCCAAGGCGTAAGGCAGCCAGTGCCAAACCAGCGCCCCACAGGGTTCTCAAAAGCAGCTCTCTTACAGTCTCACCCGACCTTCCTCTGCAGTAACTAAAAGCAGCCCCCGCCAAAGACCAACAGCTCCTGACATGTAAAAATATCCGGTGTGCCACTAGACGAGAAAAACCTTCGGGAGCCCGACTTAGCCCGGTGGCAGCACAAAACATCTCCTGCCGAGGAAAGCCCGCTTGCCGGGATAAACGCACGCGTCGGGGCCCGGAGCGGGACCGTTCCCACACCTTTAGCACAAAATGGCTCTCGGCAGAGGAGCATTCACGGGGCGAGTCCCCACTTTCTGCACTCGCATTGAAAACCCCCGTCTAACGCGAGCGAATCGGCCTTAAGGACACCATCAAGTCGCTTATCCAACAGCAGCACTCCGTTTTGGGGCTCTATTCCAGGAGCTGCCTCAGGCCGGCTCCCTCCTGCCCAGGCACAGGAGTGCGCGGCTCAGCACAGACGGCGCCACCGCCTTCAGTCCCCGCTTCCCCGCCCGCCTCAGGACGGCGCCCGGACACCGCGGCCACCCCAGCCCAAGGGCTCACCCGCTCCAGGATGCTGTTCACGGAGGCCAGGGAGGGGGCAC
The DNA here is from genome assembly GCA_020086605.1 of Lanius collurio. Classification (NCBI taxonomy): domain Eukaryota; kingdom Metazoa; phylum Chordata; class Aves; order Passeriformes; family Laniidae; genus Lanius; species Lanius collurio. Next base: position 10,003 of record JACBWW010001112.1, read on the forward strand.
TGCTCCGCCGCAGCCCCTCCTGCACGGCCGCATCCCGCTCCATGGTGCGGGGCCACCGCCAGCGCGCCCCCCGCGCTCGCCACAGCGCGGCCGTTCCCGCCTCGCGCCAATTCAAACCGCGCACCTCCGCCCCGCTCCCGGCCTTCGATTGGCTCTTGCTCAAATCAGTTCCGGCGCTACAGCCAATCCAAGTGCGCGGCGGGCGGGCTTTACATTCTGATTGGCCGCTGGGGCTGCGGCGTGCCCGATCGCCCCGCCTCCAAGCCCGGGCTTTGGGCGCCAAGCCCGGTGCGGCGCGAAGTCGCCGTTCTACCGGGCACCGGCGGCCGGCCGCGGGCTCCCGTTAAAAATCCCAGAATCGCACTGAGGATCGCCTAACTTCTTGTTATTTTCTTGATATATACCTGGGAGTACATTTGCAGAAGCTCTCAGTGCTTTCTCTTTATATTTACTCTGATGGAAGCCGTGCTTTGGATATATCAAAGCTTATATAAACTTCCTAAGATTTAAAAATAGGGGGCAAAAAAGTGTGACTACCCTGAACAAATTAGAATCTCTGTATCACAGATCGAAAAAACTGATGGGCCCTCAGTTTGAAGCAAGTCCCTTTAATCCTTCTTTTCCCATAGTAAAATGTACTACTAATTTTATTCCCGTAAATAGATGAAACACAATTTCTGTGATACTTTCAACATGGTAAAATATTGGGATAGTTTGGAATAGTTGTAGGGATTTTATTAGTAGACAAATAAATCTGTACATATTCAGGGCAAGCTATGCATGATATGTAGAGAATGAGACTTGGAGCCCCACATTTAAAGAAGGATAAAAGGAAATAAGAGGTAACTAACTATTCAATACTTCCAAATTTCAAAGTGCTAATCATATGGAAAATAATGCATCATTAAGTCGCTTATAGGGAAAAAGGAAGCATCAGAATATCTGTTTTTTCACCAGAGGGTTTAGGGTCATCATGGCCTTTGTTGTGGTGTTCTGTGATCCCCCTGCAATGCTTTGATAACTGAAGATTGAAATACAGTGCACAGAGGATGAGATTAATTACTTTCCTCTGACATTTCCTAGCTTAGGATTCATTCACTTTACAGCCTTAATGTCTTTTGATTCCTTAATATGTAATTTTATAATAGAAATATTAGAAGTAGTCCCTGACTTATTTTATATTTGAGGTAATCACCAACCTTGGAAAACAAGGGTATGATCCAGTTTGTTCAGTTTTATCCAGAAGTTACTTTTGCCTGTTTTGAATTCATGGTACACCTCAGTAGAGTGACAGGAGCACTGAAATGCAAAAAATCTCTTTTACCACCCATCGGACAAAATGAGAGTGACACTCAGCTGCTGTGCTTGAAAACTGTCCTAAACCAGCAGTAACTGGTACATCTGATAATGCGTAACCAAAAAATTTCAAAGTGCACGACCTTAAGAACCACAAAGTCAAACAACAAAGATTAGCTAATGCTTAGGTGAATTTGTTGGGGAGGCTGAAATAGGGAAACCTTATAAATATGACTGCTTGGCAAAAGATTCTGAAAATATGAAACCTGTAAGCGAAATAGAAATTAAAGGTAGCTTTGAGATATAAGATACCAAGCTGTTAGTTACTGTACAACCAAAAAACAATGGGCTAGCCAGCTGCAGGAGAATCCCTCTTGATTGAACAATGTCTTTAGCAAAGAAGAGGATGCTTCAGCAAACAGAGAAGTCCAAGGGTCAGAGAAACCCTGCCAGCGTGGCAGGGAAGAAGAAAGTAGTTTTAGAAAGTAGTTTTTAGGAGTTAAAAAGTAACACAATATGGTAATGTAGTAGTTTTGATAGGTTGTATGTACATTCTATAAGGATTTCTGCCTTCTATCTATTGGATGTTGTACATTACCATATTCAGTACAAGAAGAGATATAATATCAGGGAACCAGACTTATAGGTCTCTCGTAATCTCTCTCTCTTGCAATCTCTCAATCTCTCTCTCTCCTTATCTCACTCTAGACTTTAACTCTCTACCTCTGTATCTCCTGATCTACCTCTCTTGCTTTCTCTCGGGCATGCCCTAAGCCGTGGCTGGCAGCTTAAGCAGAGCTCCTGCACCCACGGCCCATGCAAATAAACTGCAGGTTTCAGGAGCTGCCTTGAACTGTAGAGATCACCCCGAACCTCCCTGTCCCTGGCACCTTTTTATTTTCTACACTGCAGAAGCCCTTCCCACACTCAGGACACTCGTAGGGCCTCTCCCCTGTGTGGACCCTCTGGTGCTTGACCGGTGTTGAGCTCTGGCTGAAACTCTTCCCACATTGCCCACACTCATAGGGCCGTTCCCCGGAGTGCAGGCGCTGGTGCTGGATGAGGCTGGAGCTCCCTCTGAAGCTCTTCCCACTTTCCAGGCACTTGTAGGGCCTCTCCCTGGTGTGAAGCTGCTGATGGATCACCAGGCTGGAGATCCAGCTGAAGCTCCGGCCGCCTTCCCGGCACAGGGTGGGTCTTTGCTCCTCAGAGCACCCTGGGCTGGGTTTGCAGCCTCTCCTCCTGTGGGATCTCCGGGGATTTTGACTGACACCATCCTGACAGGGATGGACTGGGGGGATCTCCTTCCCCTTCCTTGTGGCATGGAGGCAAGTCCAATCGTCTCCTTGTCCTTCCTCCCCCAGACAAGGAGCTGAGGACGAAGCCCAGGGAGGACAAATCCTCATAGCAGAACCTGGTGGAAGAGGCCATTTGGAGCAGCTCCACAACACAGGAATCCAACGGGGAGGAAAAGAATCAGAGATCCCAAAAGAGGAGGGGCTGCAAACCCAGCCCAGGGTGCTCTGAGGAGCAAAGACCCACCCTGTGCTGGGAAGGTGGCTGGAGATCCAGTCAGAGGTCAGACCTGGTGGTTCATGAGCAGCTTCACAATGGGGAGAAACTCCACAAGTGTGGGGAATGTGGGAAGAACTTGACTATACCAGCTCATTCAAACAATCCCTCAATTTTAAAACATTTTTATTCCTTGCAATCCACCAGTGAAACACATCTGCCTGGAGCTAAAGTATGGGTCAGGAATTTGCTTACCAGCCAGTGGAAAGGCCCCTGGAACCTTGTCACTTGGAGGTGTGGATACCCCTGTGTTTGCACAGATACTGGCCCACAGTGGGTGCCAGCAAGGTGTGTGCACCCTGATTTGTGGCAGAATATCCCACCCCTGTTGGGCCAGATCCTGAGGATAACAGCAGCACAGGTTGATGGCCTTGGCAGCGTAGCTCGAGCTACCTCAGAGCAGAGAGAGCATCGAGCACCGGTGACCAAGGAGGGCTGTACTGCACTGTCTGTCCCTGTGATCAAGGGGTATTGGCTCATACTGGGATGTACTGGAGTGCAAATGGCAAGGAATAACAGAAAAATGCAGGTGCCAATATGGTACTTGTCAGTTTTGCTGAGCTCAGTGCCTGCTGTTTCTGCTTGGCCTGTGAGTCAGCCCAGAACCAATGTGTGGGTTACCCTGGCCAATGCGGCAGGGCAAGATACTCTGTGCTTAGCCACTGCTCCTCCTGACAGTCCTTTTTCTACCTGCCTTGTTGGCTTGCTGATAGGTGACTGGCTAAAGCCTAGGACAGTCAGCAAGCTTTTACAATCCCGTTGATACTTGAGATCAACGGGTTTCTCACCTTCCCCATGTAACTCTGGAGCGGCAAGAAATAGAGCTTTTAGGATCTGTGAAAATGGACCTTTGTGTTAAGTTTAATTACTCTGGATCTGATCAGTCCAAAGTATGGGATATTTCTCCGAAACAACCCATATTTGCAGATGAAAGTGCCTGGTGCAATTACACCACATATTTCACACTCTACTACTGTTCCTCTGGCTTTGCCTCCAGGGGTGTTTTTTATTTGCAGAGACTGAGCATGGGCTGGGATTCCATCACACATCAAGGGAGGTCCTTGCAGCTTAGGACGACTCTCACTGTTAACACCTGACACATCGATGATTTTACAGCATAAACTATGGAGGGGAAAACGCAGCACCCATGCATTTGCCCCTGATTGTAATGAAAACACCAAATTTTGGCCACCACGTGCTCAGTGGGCTGTTTCCTTCTTTTCTCCACAAGTAGCAGCTGCTAAAGCACTGGGACTGCAGAACAAGTGAGGATGTTGGTTAGCTCGGCAAACTAATGCCACTTCGCCTGCTTTAGCTGGATTGTTAACAGATGTTGGTCCAGGAAGGCATGCTACACTGCAAAATAGAGCTGCTGTAGAATTCTTTTTTTAGCACATGGACATGGGTGTGAGGATTTCGATGGAATGTGTTCTATGAATTTGTCTGATCACTCAAAATCTATTCATGCACACATGAATGAATTACAAACAAGTGTGTCAAAATTGAGTGAAGAATCAGAATCTGAATGGTTCAATAATTTGTTTGGCAATTGGCAAATTGCAGGATGGATCAAAACTCTGCTTAAAATTGGATTCCTGGTCCTATTGGTTATTTTGTATCCTGCCCATTGTGCCATGCTTATTGTCTTTTTTGCAAAGGGTCCTGCAGAAGTCAATCAACACTGCTTTTGAAATACAAAAAAAAGGGGGACCTGGTGAGGCTGACAGCTGGTCTGGGGGCCTCACAGAGTCAGACTTGAAACCAGTCAGGATTTATCCATGAGAATATTACAGTGAAATTCTGCAGCTTCAGTGAAACCCACAGAGAAGGCCAAGAAGAGAATCAGTGAGAGAAGATGTTCTGGACACAAGGGGAGGATGTTCTGGTTATGGGACATTTAGAATGTACCAGGAAGAACTTGTGGATAATATGTAGCAACTCTACTTTGCTTGTACAGCTGATTGTTTTACTGCCTGAATGGTCATTGTTTGTTAGACAGCCTTGTCATTATTTGCTAAGCCGACAATCTTAAATTAGGCCACAGCCACTGTGAAGAGGTATCAGAGTAGCAGTAGAGAGATTAATCTTTTTCTACCTTCCTCAACTATGGATTACTACTAGTGTAGCTTTTTTGTCTGCCTCAACAACACCAACATCTTTGCATTATAATAAATGACAGAGTTCCTTCAGTTGGTGTCTTTGGTGCTGACCCTGCCCACCCCCAAAAGTGACACTGCAGGCCCATAGAACCAAAGGTGCCTTGTGACACTGCAGGGCCCCGTGTGACCCAGGGGCCGCTGTGACACTGTGGGGCTCATTGAACCAAGGGGCCAGTGTGACCCTGTGGGGACTCGTATAAGCAGGGCTCCGTTGTTTTCCTCTCCCTGGCACTGCCCAGTCTGGCCTCTCCCTGCCCCTGCAGAGCAGCAGAGTCAGGTCTGGCCCTGCAGCAGGAACTGGAGGCACTGCAGGTCAGGGACAGCCACTCTGTGTCTGCAATGCTCAGGAGACCCTCAGCTGGGGCAGCTCCTGCAGCCCCAGGGCCAGCCCCGCTGGCCAGCACAGCAGCAGAGAGTTGGCCCCGGGGCTCCTCAGGCAGCTCCTGCTGGCCCAGGCCCAGGGCAGCCTCTTGCCAGGGCTCCTGTGCACACCCACGGGCTCCTGCTCTTCTCCTGGCCCATGCCAGCTGCCCACAGAGCCCTTGCCAGGGGAACACGTCTGTGCTGGCCTGAGCAGCCATTGCTGCAGCCCCTGCCCTGCTGCCCAGAGCCCCCGAGCTGGGGGTGCTGCTCTGCAGAGCACGGGGGCTGTGCTGCCCGGGGCCCTGGGCTGCCTCTGCTGGGCTCTGCTGCTCAGCCTGCCAGACAGAGGCAGCTGATGCTGCTCCCTGCACTGAGCCCTCCCACACAGGCTCTGCTGTGCCCGTGGAGGCTGCTCAGGGGTGCCTGCCTTGTTGCAGGGCTGGCAGGTGGCCTTGGGGCTGCCCTGCATCCTCCTGGGCAAGTTCCCTGAGGGTCAGACGAGTCCCTGCCCAGACTCCTTTCCCTGTGCCTGCTGTGTCCCCTGGGCTGCAGAGCTCTCATGGCTCACAGCAGACATTCAGGCCTTTATCTCTGGGTGACCCCACCCTGGGCAGGCCTGTGCCCAGTG
>JACBWW010001113.1:0-16016 GCA_020086605.1 Lanius collurio
AGGCCGCACAGAGAGACATTTGGGGTTCCATGAGGTTCCAGAACCTCCCTCTGGTCTGTTGGGTTGCAGGATGCACCCCTGAGTCACACTGCAGCCTTGGTTCCATGAGGTTCCCGAAGCTCCCCACGCTCTCTTTATCCCACCAGGCTCCGCTGTTTCCCATTGCATCCTCTGTTCCATTGCCTTTCAATTCCTCACTGGGGACTGTTGGGTTCCATGAGGAGCTGCTGTGGAGCAATGGACTTCTGGTTCCATCAGTTTCCACTGTGTCCCAAGGCTCTCCTGGGTTCCATGAGGCCCCGATGTGTCCCAATGGAGCCTTGGTTCCATGAGATTCCATTGGCTCACCAGGGTCTTTTGGGGTCTTTGGGCTGCGCTGTGCCACAGTGGACACTGGGTTCCACCTGGCCTGGCAATGTCCAAGTGGTTCCCTTGGCTGGGGTCCGTGATGGGGCAGAGATCCACCTGCAAGCCCTGCACCATCCCACACTGGAGCAGATGGATTCCCAAAGGAAGCCGTGACCCTGTGGGAAGCCTGTGCTGGAGCAGGCTCCTGGCAGGACCTGTGGAACCCTGGAGAGAGGAGCCCAGCTGGAGCAGGTTCCTGCCAGCATTTATGATCACATGGGATCCCACACTGGAGCAATTCCTGAAGGACTGACCCCGTGCCTGGGACCCTGTCGCCTTCTGATGTGAAGGCAGGCGACCTGGTTTCAAGGACACAGCACGGCGGCCCAGCCTCTCTCAGACCGCTCGGACCACAGACACACAGACATCAATGTGATGGATGATCTAATGGCGTTTATTATCTTGTCTCGTGGGGTTAAATAGGTAAGGGGATTTCACTACGTCAGAAGGGGGGCGGTAGGACCTAGCCAGAGTTATTAGGTGAGTGGAAAACTACTGGAATTTTAAGGAGTGGTGGGTTGCATACCTTGGGTGATAGCTTATCTCAGGGGATGAGGGAGAGAAGGGGCCCCTGCTTCTTTCCGTCACATCGCGAGATCTTCCGTCCGCCTTTCCCTACCACTACATCTCCCCCCCTTTCTTTTATAAATGAACAAGGTAGTCATAATTATAGGCACTAAGGTTAAATATGAGGTAGTAACTTAATAAGGAAAAAGGGGTTTTTGGTACACCTGAGTAAATTTCGCAAGGGGAGTTAGAAAAGGGGTTTTACAGCTGGCAATGTTCACAGTCTGGTTCACAGCATTTGTTGATGGCGTACGAACAGGACGTTGGTTCGTTCCAGGCGGGTCTGGACAAAGGAGACTATCTTGTTCAGCAGGAATGGTCCAAGGGTGAGAGCTAAAAACATCATGGTCAAAGGACCTATAAGGGTGGAAATGAGAGTGGTAAGCCATGGTGACTGATTGAACCAGGATTCAAACCAACCTTGCTTGGCCTCTCTGTCTTTCTGTCTCTGAGCTAGTCTATCTCGGAGCTCTGCCATGGAGTCTCTGACAACTCCTGTGTGGTCTGCATAGAAGCAGCATTCCTCTTTCAAGGCGGCACACAAGCCTCCTTGCTGCATGAACAGGAGGTCTAATCCTCGTCTGTTCTGCAAAACTACCTCTGAGAGTGAGGAAACCGATTTCTCCAGAAAGGAGATGGATTTCTCAACTCTCTGCAAGTCTTCATCGATGGTCATTTGTAGCTGAGACAGTCCTCGGTGCTGGGTCGCCAGAGCTGAGACACCTGTGGCCGTTCCAGCTACTCCTAGGCCGAGTAGCGCTGCAATGGTTACACCTGTTATTATTTCTCTTTTGTGGAGTCGGCCAGTTTTCTCATACAGACGGTACATCTCTTCATCTGAGTGGTACAGGACCCTAGGAACAATCAGAACTTGGACACAAAAGTCAGTAGAATCATTGAAATTGGCAAGAAACACGCAGGGACTCACTCCAGATCGCTGACAAACCCACATTCCAGATGCGAATGGGACCACCCACTTATTCTTTCTGTTAGGCTTGACAACTTTGGTGCAGAGGTTACCTTTCCGCTTTGCTAAAGCTGCATTGCCAAAGCATCTGCCCTGGCCTGTGACTTGACTCAGGGTGATTCCTCTGCGAGGAGTGTCCCACCTGCACTGCTGAGGGGCATCTGCTGTGGAGTAACTGAAAGGGGTATCTAAAGCAATTCCTTCGTAAAAAGGGGGTTTGACATCATAACAAAGCCATCAGGAATTAGTTAGGTTCGGGTTAGATTCGTTCAGGGATAGGAAGGTAGCTTCTAACATATTAAGGATAGGGTCTATGTCAGACTCGGCTGAGCGGCCTATCTGTAAGGTATTTGCTCGGCCTGTTGGGATATGGGCAACTTTTGTGGGCAGGGTTTTGGACTGGGTTGTGTTCTTTTCCTTTAGTGAGTTTTTGATAACTTTGTTGGGCCCAATTGCCCGTTTTGCGGGTGGCTGAAGCTTGATAACTCGCACATTCACCCACTCTTTTGACCCTTGAAGGACTACTGTCCACGTTCTGCCTGTGGTCCAACTAGGGTGGTTTGGTCGCAAAACGGTCATGTTATAGCTGGTGCATCTCTGAGCTTTAGGGGTTTTATGTTGGTTTTTGTAAGGTTTTTCCTGAAAGAAGATAGGTTGTTTACAGCCGGTGGGTGCCCATGAGAACTGTAAAAATTCGTCAGGTACCTGAGGGTCCCACCCAGGCCCTGATGGCCTGGCATCTGTGACAATGGTTTCACAACCCCAGTACCCACAATATCCCCACCCCGGATAATTGCAGTACTTTTTCCCGGGGTTGGAAGCTGGGCACCAGTAGGATATGAGTGTGTGTGAGGCATATGAGGAATAGGGGTTTATTTTTGGCAGTCCCGGAAACAGATCTGTGATGCGCAATACAAATGATGGGGCATTTGGTGTGATGGTTTGTCTGAGCACCCTGTCATTCGAAAGGTGCTGTATGACCCACCTGAATGGCCGGTGGGGATAGTGATCTGGGCCGGCTTGTCCTCTGGAGACAAGCCCCAACAGCAAAATCACACAGAAGCACCACTGATGTCTGGGTCTCACCGATATGGAACTCTTGGGTACTGTCTGGCGGCTCGGAGGTTTTTCACTTCCCTCCAGAACAGGGGTGTATGTGTTACGGGGACGCCTCACAAGCGTGTCCTGCAAACAGAAACTCACAGTTTTCATTAGTCTCATTCTGCTCATTTTTAAGGTCCGGTTTAATAGACTTAAGTGGACACCACTTGATTTTACCTTCCCGTTTAACAGCTGCGTACCCTCGTCCCGTGAGAACCAGTCTCCAGCCCTGTTCCCATTCCCCTAATTCATTTTTGATTATAACCTGTGGGCCTTCCTCTAATGCTCGAGTGGCCCAGTGTTTCTGGGCGGGACTGTGTGTCTCATCCCCCCTAGGGAACTGATTCAGTGCTAGCAGAGCAGTTGTTAGTATGCGTGTCTGATCTCCTGAGGGAATGGAATTGTCAAACCCTTCTGTCTTTGCTAACACTTCTAATTTGGTTTTCAGGGTCTGGTTTGCCAGTTCTACAATAGCTTGCCCAGTGCTATTATATGGGATACCTTGCACCAAAGTGATGCCCCACTTTGAAGCAAACTCCTGCACAGGTTTGGAGGTGAAATTGGAAGCGTTGTCAGTTTTGATTTGCTTGGGGATACCAAGCCATGCCATAGCAGTCAGCCAGTGCTGGATTGTGGCTTTAGAGTTAGTTTTGAGGTGCTGTGTGGCCACGATTGCCCCGCTATAAGTATCTACAGTCACTGCAAGCCATGCCCGGGGTTTTAGCAGCTGGCAAAAGGTGAAGTCTGACTGCCAGATTTCTGAGGGCTTGAGGCCTCTCGGGTTGACCCCACTGCTCCATAAGGGTGACTTCTGGCAGTGAGGACAGGTGGCCACTACATGTTTGGCATCCGCTGTCGAGATCTCGCATCTCCTTGCCAGTGCTTTGGCTCCAAGGTGGAGTGACTCATGTAGCTGGCGAGCTCTCTGCAATGTCCACACTCCTTTTGCTGCTGTGTCTGCTTTGTCGTTGCCGGTCTGGAAATAACCTTTGATGGGGTTGTGGCTGTTAACGTGGATGACTGATACGGTGCCCTGCCGTGAGGAGAGGGCTTCTTCTAGCATTAGGGCTGCTGCAGATGTTGACACTCCTGGTCCTGACATGGCTAGGCAGAGCCTTGCCACGAATATAGAGTCCGTTACGATGTTGAGGTCCTCTTCTCGGAAAAGTCCGCATGCCAAGACCACTCTGCTGCTTCCAAAAGCTGTACTGACAGCGTGGGGTCACATGTTTTGATGCAATGCCATTGTTCTGCCTGCCACACTGCCACTGCGGTGGAGGTCTTAGAGGAGGCATCTGTGAAGACTGTTGGTCCTGGCATTGGTCGGTCTGTGACCTTTGGAGGCATGTCTATATCCACAATGGTTAGCAGCTGAGTCCAAGGTGGTCTGGCAGCATAGGAGATCTCTCCTCCGAAGCCGGTGAGGGCAAGGGCTAGGTGCTCTGATATCGTGGTTGATTCTGTGGCTGGTTGCTTCCGGAGAGGAAGGTAGATCCTTGTCGGCTCAGTTCCCAGGTGCTTCAGAGCAAGCCTCCTGCCTTTCATGATGATGTTGGCGATGCATTCCACTGCCGGGGAAAATGCACGAGCTGATCCTCCGAGGACCACCCATTGGATCGGTCGGGACTTCTCGGGGGGTCCTTGGGCCAGTGCTCCCACTCCTCCCTTCGGTGTGAAGTGGACGTATAGGTCGAGTGGCATGCTTGGGTTCCACCTGGCAAGTGTGCCAGTGGACATCTGATGTTCGATGAAGTCCAGGGAGCTCGTTGCTTGTGGTGTCAGCAGCTTGGGTTCCCATGGGTGCTTTCCTTTCAGGAGGTCATATAGGGGGTCCATGCCCTCAGGAGGGATTAGGATGATGTTCCGGAGCCACTGCAGAGACCCTACCAGGCGCTGCATGTCGTGGAGTGTCTTGATGTCTCGGCGGACTTTCACTTTGGGGGGAGTCACATAGGAGTCTGTGATCCCCACTCCTAGGAAGGTCACGCAGGGTCCTTTCTTGATCTTCGCACTCGCGATCTCGAAGCCGTTGGCCTGGAGGGTTTCTGTGATTTTGGACACTAAATGATCCACTTGGCTTGCTGATGGTGCAGCTACCAGGATGTCGTCCATGTATTGGATGATGGTTGCAGCAGGGTAGGAGCGCCGGACTGGCATCAGTGCTTTGTCCACGGTGATCTGGCATATGGTCGGGCTGTCCACAAAGCCTTGTGGTAGCACTTTCCACTGGAAGCGGAGGTTGGGCTGGTTGCTGTTCGGGAACACAACAGAAAAAGCAAACCGTTCCTTGTCCTCAGGGTGCAAGGGTATGGAAAAGAAACAGTCTTTGATGTCCAGCACTGCACATGGTCGCCCTTCAGGGATGGCTGAGTTCATAGGCAGCAGTGTCTGAACCGGGCCCATGGATCGGGCTGTCTTGTTCACTTCTCTCAGGTCGTGGATGAGACGATAGCTTTCTCCAGACTTTTTGGGGATCACAAATACAGGGGTGTTCCACGGGCTGACAGAGGGTTCTATGTGACCCTTTTGCAGCTCGCGGTCAACTAGTTCCAGCAAAGCTGCCATTCGAGGCTTTGACAGGGGCCACTGCTCGACATAGACAGGGTCTGATGATTTCCAGGTCAGTTTAATCGGCAGCGGGGGGTGGACAGCAGTGGCCCTTATGATAAATTTGTAATCTTGGCTCCTAGCATGGAGAGGATATCTCTCCCAATCAGGGGTGGAGAGTTTTGCAGGACATAGGGGTAGATAGCTACGGTCTGCTCTGGTCCCTTCTTTGTATGGAGTGTTATAGCCACTAATTGGGTGCTTCTCCACGCTCGGGTTGCCCCCCCCACTCTGTTCACTGGGGGGACTTCTGTTAATTGCCAGTGTCGGGGCCAGTGTGCTTGGGGAATAATTGAACAATCGGATCCTGTGTCTGCCCAAAATTGGAGCTTTATGATGTGGGGGTCCCGACTGCCATAAAGGCGGCATGCACCCCACACCAGCAGAGGCTCTGTCCCTATTTTCATTGCCAGGGCCACCCAGGGATTGTGCTCTGGGGCGCCTCCTGCTGGTCTTGCGGCACAAGCGCGGCTTGTGGCTGCGGTGGGTGCGAGAGTGCTGCCTGCGATGTTGCGAAATTCTGCATTTGCATCGCTGGCAGGGGTGCAAAATTGGCTGCCTCCTGGGGGGGCACAGGGTATAACGGCCCCCCGCCCCACTGGGGGTTGGCATGGGCGGGCCGCCGTGCATTTGCTGTGGGAGGAGGCTGAGTGCGGCCCGCACGCCCCCTCCCTCTCCCGTTTCCCTGGACCCGGAACCTGCATTCCCTAGCGAGGTGTCCCTTCCTCCCGCAAACCCAGCAGGGACCTCTCGGGCGTGCTTGGGTCGGGGGAACCGCCGGGGAAGGCTGAGTGGGCGTGGGGCAGCTTACTGCGACATGTCCCGTCTGGCCACATTTAAAACATGCCATTGCGCTGGTTAGGGCATGGACAGCGGCTTGGATTGGTGTAAACTGCTCTTCTTTTATAACATGTTTGATCATATCAGCCACACTGGCCCCGATTGGCACAGAGCGTAGGATGTCTCTGGTGATAGAATTGCTCTGCTGTTTTAAACAGTCAGCTAGCACAGAACCCTTGGCCTCTGCAGGCAGGGTAGAGGATTCTATCGCCGCCTGCAGGCGGTCTACAAACTGCGTGAAGCTCTCACTTTCTGCTTGTTTTATGGTCAGCCACTGAGATGGCTTAGCCACCATTCGAGAAGCCGTTCTGATGGCTTCTCTCGCAGCTCTAGTTGTGGCCCTGACTTCCTCAGCACGCAGGTGCATGGCCTGTTGTTGGGGGGTTATCATATCGTCATGCTTCCCCATCAGCCTGGATAAGCTCGAACCTTGTAGTTGCTGCCCCACCCCAGAACCCTGGACCAATAGTTTTGTGAGGTTATCTCTCCATTCTTGTTTAAAAATAATTAATCCAGCACCATCAAAAATCATACGGGTTACTTGTATAATGTCAAAGGGTAATAAATCATCGTTTGCGAACACACCATCTATTAGGGTAGAGACCATAGCAGAGTCTAATCCTTTTTCTGAAATCGCTTTTACAATTGCTTGTATATCTTTGACATTTATTGGGCTGTATGTTCTCTGCTGATTCCCTTCTGCCCCCGTGACTCTGACCGGAAAGGCGTGAATTGATGCAGAAGGCACCCAGTCAGCACAAGCTATTTTTATCTGGCCCCAGTCAGTGAGTTTGCATCGTGATTGCTTTTTAATATGGTTTGAAGCTTTGTTCGATTTTGCTTTAAACCACGTTACTTCAGCTTCCTCTGATTCAGAGCCTGAGTCAGTCTCTGATACCTCGCTAGAGTCATCGGAGCTGCTCTGACTCGGTTCAGAGGCGGAAGTTGAGTGCCAGGGCACTTCCGGGTTGCCGCGCCTTTTTGTCCGGCTCCGGCCCCGCTCCTCCCCCCGGGGGTGGTGCCGCTCCCGCCCCCTGGGCTTGCCCTGCCTCCCGCAGGGGGAGGTCTCTGCCTTATATGGTGGCGGCTTTGGGCGTGACTCCCGATCGGGCATGCGCTCTCTGCTGCTCCCCCGCGCAGGCGCGTTTGCAGAAGCCAGCAGCTCCTGTCTGAGCATACGAGTCTCTGCTTCTCGCGCATGCGCATACTCGCGCCCGCCCCAGATATCCAAGCCCCGCCCATCCCCTCCAGTGCCGGTGCCATTTTTCAAACCGCATGGCGAGTGGGGGGGCGCCCGCACCTCCTCCATCGCCGCTTGTTCTGCACCCCTGGCTTCCTCCGTCAGATCTCCCCAAAAGAGCCGCGCGCGCTGCAGCACTTCCCGCCCAGGATCAGTGGTCGGCGGCGGGCATACGGATTGGAATGATGCGACTTTTTGGGAGGTTTCTGCCGGGGGGGTTGGGCTCGACGGGACAGGCAGGGGGGTCAGGGAGTTCTCTGGGGGCCCCGGGGAGTTTGATATCGGGCTCGGGGAGGGGGAAAACATGCTTGGTCCCGGTGGGTCTCTATTCAAGGGGAAATCGCCCTCGGGGGGGGTTTGCGTGGTCGCCCCAATCCCGACCCTCGGGGTATTCAATAAATACACGCGTGCGGCGCTCCAAGTTTCTTGTTATTCTATTGCCTCGCTTAAAGCTTTTTCCACCTTCCCCCACGCCTTAAGAGTTTTTCCGCTGCCTGAGGCTTTCGTATCCTCAGCTAATGCAGCTGTACATCTCTCCCAAACCTCCGAATGTAATATTTCTACAGGGCGTTCAATCACCCCAAGCTCTAGGAGCCTTGCTAACGCAAGTTTAAAATCTCTGAGCCCACACTGAATTCCCCACTGCTTATAAATCGATTCAATTACCTTAGCTATTGCGTCCATGACGATAGCTGGTACGGGGACGTCTCCCCCGCCTGAAGTCAGGCTTGGCCTGCTCCGGCCGCTGTTTCTCGTCCAGGTGAAATCCCGTCACCGGAGTCGATTTTTTCCTTCCCGGGTTTCGGCACCACTTGTTGCCTTCCGAAGTGAAGGCAGGCGACCTGGTTTCAAGGGTACAGCACGGCGGCCTAGCCTCTCTCAGACCGCTTGGACCACAGACACACAGGCATCAATGTGATGGATGATCTAATGGCGTTTATTATCTTGTCTCGTGGGGTTGAATAGGTAAGGGGGTTTCACTACGTCAGAAGGGGGGCGGTAGGACCTAGCCAGAGTTAGTAGGTGAGTGGAAAACTACTGGAATTTTAAGGAGTGGTGGGTTGCATACCTTGGGTGATAGCTTATCTCAGGGGATGAGGGAGAGAAGGGGCCCCTGCTTCTTTCCGTCACATCACGAGATCTTCCGACCGCCTGTGCCTACCACTACAATTTACAGGTCAATTGTTAGTTCTGTATCCAAATGAATGTCTTTGGATACACTTTGGACTGGAATCATGTGCAAATTTTGGTTCAAAACCTGACTCAGGGTTACCAAACCTGTAGATCAGAAGCACAGAAGAAGAATCCTTTAAACGACATCATCTTCGTTTGTATCAGGCTCTGTTTTCTCAGCTGTTTCAGGAGCAGAAGCCTTCTTAACTCTGGAGTAGTGAATCCAGGATCCTTTGCCAGCAACTTTGGCTGCGGTGAGGGTGGTCAGCAACATCTGGAATGGTCCTCTCCACTTGGCCTGGAGAGGGTCACTGTCCCACCCCTTAACACAGACCCAGTGTCCAGGCTGGAAGGGATGGGCAGGGGTGTCCAGTGCTGTGGGTCTGGATAACACGATGGAATTCTGGAGCTTCTGCACAGTGGAACCTAAAGCCATTGGATATCTCTGTACATCAAGTTTCCCCTCCCATGAATCTCAGCTGGAACATGCAGAATTTGATAGGGCCTGCCATCCAATATTTCACAGGGACTGATGTTGTCCCTGTGCCTCGGTTGTATGAGGATCCTCAGTAAAGCTGTAGGCAAGGCCTGAACCCACCTCATGGATGTCTCTAAAGCCTAAGGCATCACCAGAACCTCACTGGGCTCTCCTGGGTTCCACGAGGCCCCTCTGTGACACACTAGAGCTGCAGTTCAATGAGGTTCCATAACCTCACTGGTGTCTCTGGGCTTCAATGGGGCACGCCCTTCTCGCATTTGAGCCTTGGTTCCATGAGTTCCCTCCACTGACAATGGCTGTCTGTGTTCCCTGAGGCCCAGCTGTGTCACATCAGGGCCTTGCTTTCATTAGGGTCCAATACCTCATTAGGGTCTCCTGAGCTCCATGAGGCCCCACTGTGTCACACTGGAGCCTTGGTTCCATCAGGTTCCATAACCTCACTTTGGTCATTTGGTGTCCATGTGGCCCTTCTGCATCACAAGGGACACTTTGTTCCATGAGATGCCATAACATCACAATGGTCTCCTGGGTTCCATGAGGCCCTGCTGTGTCACACTGGAGACAGGATTCCATGAGCCCTGGCAAGGTCCCAGTAGCACCTGGGTTCAATGAGGCCCAGCTGTCTTTGATTGACACTTGGTTCAAGGAGATTCCATTGTGTCACAATGGTCTCCTGCATTCTACGAGGCCCTGCTTGGTCACCATGGAGCCTTGGTTCCATGAGATTCCATCGTGTCACAATGGACTGCTGTGTGGAATCAGTCCCTGCTCTGTCACACCGGAGCTTTGGTTGCATTAGGTTCGAACACCTCACTCTGGTCTCTTGGGTTCCATGACTGCATGCTGTGTCATTTTGGAGCCATGGTTCCATGATGATCCATAACCTAACCCTGGTCCTTTGGGTTACATAATTCACAGGTGTTTCACATCCAACCCTGTGTTCCAAGTGCCAATCATCTCCTGTGTTCGATTAGGTCCCACTGTGTCACACTGGACCCTTGGTTCCAGGACATTCCATAGCATCACCATGGTCTCCTGCATTCCATGAGGCCTTCATACAAGACTTTTGACCTGCAGTGAGATTCCAGGGCCTCAATGATGTCTCCTGTGTTCCATGAGACCACGCTGTGTCACTTTGGAGCCTTTGTTTCACAGCCTCACTAGGATCTCCCGCATTCCATGAGCCCCACTTTTTGACATTTGAGCTGCGGTTCCATGAGATTCCAATACCTCACTATGGTCCCTTGGGTTCCATGAACCCCCACTGTGTCACTTTGGAGCCTTGGTTCCATGAGGTTCCAGAACCTCCCTCTGCTCTGTTGGGTTGCAGGATGCACCCTTCAGTCACACTGCAGCCTTGGTTCCATGAGGTTCCCGAAGCTCCCCACGCTCTCTTTATCCCACCAGGCTCCGCTGTTTCCCATTGCAGCCTCTGTTCCATTGCGTTTCAGTTCCTCACTGGGGACTGTTGGGTTCCATGAGGAGCTGCTGTGGAACAATGGACTTCTGGTTCCATCAGTTTCCTCTGTGTCCCAAGGGTCTCCTGGGTTCCATGAGGCCCCGATGTGTCCCAATGGAGCCTTGGTTCCATGAGATTCCCTTGGCTCACCAGGGTCTTTTGGGGTCTTTGGGCTGTGCTGTGTCACAGTGGACACTGGGTTCCACCTGGCCTGGCAATGTCCAAGTGGTTCCCTTGGCTGGGGTCCGTGATGGGCCAGAGATCCACCTGCAAGCCCTGCACCATCCCACACTGGAGCAGATGGATTCCCAAAGGAAGCTGTGACCCCGTGGGAAGCCTGTGCTGGAGCAGGCTCCTGGCAGGACCTGTGGAACCCTGGAGAGAGGAGCCCACCTGGAGCAGGTTCCTGCCAGCATTTAGGATCACATGGGGTCCCACACTGGAGCAATTCCGGAAGGACTGACCCTGTGCCTGGGACCCACCTGGAGGAGGGAAGGATTCAACTCCTCTTCCTGAGGAGGACCCTGACCCCCATTCCTGTCTCCCTGTGCTGCTGGGAGGGAAGAGGAAGAGAACTGGGAAGAAAGTGGGACTTGGGAAGGAGGGAGGGGTTGGGAAAATGTGCTTTAGGATTTCATTTCCTTCCCGTTTTCTCACTCTGCTTCTGACTGAGGATAAATCCAATTAGGATCCCCCAGTCGAGTCCCTTTTGTCCAGAATTCTTGAGGGATCTCTCCCTGCCCTTCTCCCAACCTAGGAGGCTTTCCTTGCATTTTATCCCCATCCAGGTGTGGAGGGCAGGGATGGAACAGATCTGGGGGCACTGGGAATCCAGCCCAGATCACCACACCCCTCCCAGCCATGGGAATCAGCAGAGGTGCTCATTTAGCAGGGAATAGAACCCAGAACAGGAAAGTTTGGGGTCAGGGAGAAAATCAGATCCATTGGGACAGGGACAGGCTCAAGGAAACCCAGAGATGGAACAGCCACCAGCCTGAGCTTTGGCTCCATGGGATGTCTGGAATCCTCCAGGATGATCCTTTTCCATGCCTGTCTTGATGATCTGTACAAGGGGATTGAGGGCCCCTCAGTAAATTGATGGACGGGCCCAAACTGGGTGGGATGTGGATGTGCTGGAGGGCAGGAGGCTCTGCAGAGGGATCGGGACAGGCTAGAGCCATGGGATCCATGGGACTGATGGGATGGGCCCAGGAGGGTGTCAGGGTCAACAGGGCCAAGTGTCAGGGTCACAACAACCCCATGGAATGTTCCAGGCTGTGGGAAGAGCAGCTGGGAATTTGGGAAAGGACCTGGAGGTGCTGAGGCAGTGGCTGGATGCCAGCCCAGCTGTGCCTGGGTGTGTCCATGTTTGTCTCCATGTGTCCAGGTGTGTCCAGGTGTTCAGTGGCCCCTGGCTTGGATCAGGAATCGTGTGTCCAGCAGGATCAGGCCAGGGATTGTCTCCGGTGCCTGGCACAGGTGAGGCCCCACCTGGAATCCTGGGGCCAGTGCTGGGTCCCTCAGAAGGACATTGAGGGGCTGGAGCGTGTCCAGAGCTGGGAACGGAGCTGGGGGAGGGGCTGGAGAACTCCTCAGAGTGCTGGGGTTGGGTCAGGTGGGACATCAGGAGGAATTTTTCCACAGAAATGCGTTATTAA
This sequence comes from Lanius collurio, assembly GCA_020086605.1. Lineage (NCBI taxonomy): Eukaryota > Metazoa > Chordata > Aves > Passeriformes > Laniidae > Lanius > Lanius collurio. The sequence continues at coordinate 12,520 of JACBWW010001113.1, forward strand.
ACATTGAGTAGGGGATGGGGTTGGATATCCAGCCCTGAAGAGGTCCAGGAAACACCTGTATGTGGCCAGACCTGGGTTACTGGGATAGCCAGATGTGGGATACTGGGACAGCCAGACCCAGGACATTGGGATGGCCAGAGCTGGGATATTGAAATAGCCAGATGTGGGATACTGGGATACTCAGACCTGGGATACTGGGAAAGCCTGACCTGGGATACTGGGATAGCCAGACCCAGCTCAAGGAGAGGAACCCGCAGTGGCCGACAGCGACCTGGAGACGGGGCCGGTACAAACAGAGAAGGAGGGGGCTGGGGTGAGCCAGGGGCTGGGCTGGGATCTGTGGGGATGGGGGTGATCTCTGGGACTTGGGGATGATTTTTGGGGCTGGCATAGGAATCCAGGGAGCTGAAAGGGCTCTGTGGGGCTGGGACATGACTCCATGGGTCCATTCTCTCCTCGTTCCCAGGTCTCCCCACAGTGCAGGTGGTTTCCAGCTGCGACCTCCTGTCCAACGGAGGGTCCATGGATCCGACCGGCATGGCTACGATGGGTGGGATTTCATCTCCTTCCAGCTGGGATCCGGGAGCCTTGCAGTGTCCAACGGTGCCACCCAGATCCCCTAGAGGTGGTGGGAATCTGACGGAGTGGCTCTGGTGGCACCGGGCACCGGCCGGGCTCCGGCCACTGCAGGTGGCTCCGTGGGAATGTCCAACAGCAAAGCTTAAAGCCAACAACAGCTCCTGGAGGGGATTCTGCCCCCTCTGCCTGTCCTGGGAGCCCAAGGGCAACGCCCCGGGCACAGCAGCCCAGAGTGCTGGAGCACAGTGTCCCTGGGCCAGGCCGTGTTCCCTGCATGTCCCCTGGCCCTCAGCTGTCCCCTCTCCCTCGGCCATTCCGTGTCCCTCGGCTCTGTGGGGTCGGGGGTGGCACCAGGACCTGGGGTAGCCTTGGGGGAGAACACCCCTGAGCCCCAGCTGGGCCAGTTCCCCCAGTTCCACCTGGGGTGAGGCCCAGGTCACTCCCAGCTTGGGCCCTGGGGCTCCCAGTCACCTCCAGTATGATCCCAGTTACTTTCAGTTACACTCAGCATGATCCCAGTATGATCCCAGTCACTCCCAGTATGATCCCACTATGATCCCAGTATGGTCCCAGGTGCTCCCATTCACCCCTAGTATGGTTCCAGTCACTCCCAGTATGATTCCAGTCACTCTCACTATGGTCCCCGTCCCTCCCAGTATGATTCCAGTATGAACCCAGTCACCCTCAGTACGATGTCATTTGCTCCCAGCATGGTCCCAGTCACTCCCAGATACTCCCAGTGTTATTCCAGGAACTTCCTTTATGGTTCCTCTGTGACCCCAGTCACTTCCAGTATCTTCCTGTATTTCCCAATTGCCCCCACTGTGTTTCCACTCCCTCCCAGTATCTCCCAGTAGCTTCCAACATGATTCCAGTTGCTCAGTGCCACTCCCAGTCAACCCCAGCATGATTCCAGCCACTGCCTGCACCCCAGTTACCCCAACATGGTCCCAGTTGCCCTAAACCTGCTCCTAGTCACTTCCAGTATGATCCCAGTATGATCCCAGTCACTCCCAGTATGATCCCACTATGACCCCCATCATGGTCTTAGATACTCCCAGTATTATTCCAATAAGTTCCTTTATGGTTCCTCTGTGACCCCAGTCACTCCCAATCTCTCCCAGTATATCCCAGTAGCCCACACTGTGTTTCCACTCACTCTCAGTAGCTCCCAGTAGCTTCCAACATGATTCCAGTTGCTCAGTGCCACTTCCAGTCAACCCCAGTATGATTCCAGTAACTCCCTGTATCACGCAGTTACCCCAACATTGTCCCAGTTGCCCTCAGCCTGCTCCTAGTCACTTCCAGTATGATCCCACTATGACCTCAGTTAGCCTCAGTGTGGTCCCAACTGCTCCCAATAGAACCTCAGTTGTCCACAGCATGGTCACATTTCCTCCCAGTGTGATCCCAGTAGCTCCCAATTTCCTGTAGCATAGACCCAGTCACTCCCAGTATGACCACACTGTGATGCAATGATGATCCCAGTTGTCCCCAGCATGCTCCTAATTGCTCCCAGTTCCACTCAGTCCAATCCCAGTTGCCCTCAGATGCCCTGACCTTACACCCAGTCATTCCAAGTATGATCCCAGTCTCCCCCAGCTTGGTCCCAAGTCAATCCCAGCTGCCCCCAGTATAGACCCAGTCACCCCCAGTATGCTTACAGACACTCCCAGTACAGCCCAGTTTCCCTCGGCTTGCTCATACTCATTCCCAGTCCCAGCCACTTGCCCCAGTAAGGTTCCAGTTCCCTCCAGGATGATGCCAGTCACTCCCTCTCTATCCAAATCTATCCCAGCTGCCTCCAGCACACACCACATCGCTCCTGCTTACCCCCAGTGGCTCCCAGTAGCCCTCAGCGTGGTCCCAGTTACTCCCACTATGATCCCGCACCAACACACCCCTGCAGCCCCTGTCCCGGGCATCCTCCTCTACCAGCCCCTGGATCCCCTGTTTCCCTGAGCCCGGGGAGCCCCGGACCCCATTCCCGGCCATCCCGGGCCACCTCAGCCCCAGGCCTCCCTTTGCTGGGAAACCCGAACTGGGCACGGGACTCTGCAGCCGCTCCGGGATTTAGGATCACCCAGAGGAAAGGCAGAGGAGAGGAGAGAGAAGGAGATTGGGAATCAGGGCTCGGGCTCACAGCGCCCAGTCCTGCCCCGCCGGGGGTGGGGCCCGGAGCCGCAGGACAAAAATGGATCCGCGGGTGCCGGTGCTTGCCCCGCTTCGGGCCGAGCCCAGCGGGTTCCAGGCAGAGTTTGGCCGCAGGGCCCGGGAGTTCGGCCCAGCCCGGCCCGGGGGTCCCGCAGGGCGCGGCCGAGGAAGGTCCCGGGGGATGCCAGAAGGGGATCCCGGTGAATTCCCGGGAATTGCCCCGTCCTGCGCCGCCGGGATCTGCCCGGCGACCGGTGACGTCACCGACAGCTCGAGCTGCCATTGGCGGACAGGAGAGAGCGGCGCCAATGGCGGGGCCGGAGGCGGCTCTGGGGGCGCCGCGATCCCCCGAAACCCCCATTCCCGGGCATGGGTTCCACCCTGCACCCCCTTAGCCGGCACCAATAACCCCGGCACCCCTTTCCCGGACATCCCGCCTCTTCCAGCACCCAGAGCCCCCTTTCCATGATCCAGAGACCGCTCGGACCCCTATTCCTGCCTTTCTCAGCACCCAGCCCCCTCCTTTCCTCAACACTGAGCACACCCGGGACCCCTATTCCCAGCCATCGCGGCTTTCCCCGCCCTGTGCTGGCAGTGGGGACACTGGGGGCCCTTGGAACCCCCATTCCTGGGTACAGGGACCCCCTTAGCCCCATCCATCCCGCCTCTACCCACTCCCAGCCTCCCCTTTTCTCACTCCTGGAACCCCCAAACGCTCTTCCCGGCTCTCCCGGTCCCCCCTTTGGTTCACCCGTGACCCCCAG
>JACBWW010001114.1:0-16009 GCA_020086605.1 Lanius collurio
CAGCAGATTCTGCAAACCCTATGATTTTCCTTGTCAAAACAATGTGTACAAGTGTGGGATTTTGACATTAAGACTTTCAGGCTAAATTTTGATTGGGTAAATTTAAAAATACTGTCATTTATCAACCAGTTCTTCTCAGTTATGAAGGCAGTGAGAAATAATGATGGATACAGGGTTGGGAACTTCTCCTTCAATCTTCTCTGGCCTGTCATTAAAAAAATATTGCAGCTCAGTCCATGGCCTGTGCATTTGTCTTCCATGAAATTCTGCAAGGTCAAAGGATTGTCAACAGAACATCAATATCCACAATATATTATCCTGTGTCTTGAGAACAAGTTCAGAAATAACAAGTTTGCTGCCAGCCTGGTAATACCAACTTACATCAGTCATTTATCAGCAGCTGGAATTGATAAAGAAGAAAATCTCTTTGCCAGGGCTGTTGTTTTCTTGGGTTTTTTTCACGTTGGTTTGTTGTGTTTCAGGGCTGTCAGAAATTCCTGCCTCAGTACAGCTGCTGCCAGTAGGAGGCTTGGAAATGCTAAGTTTTAATTTATAAATATTGCCAGTTTTGCTTTAGGGTGCACCAGGGAGTGTTTTATGGAGTCATTAATTCCTGTCTCCAGTGTGATGGGTTGGTGTCTTCATTCCCTGGGGGAACTTTACTCACACTCCCGTGGAACAGGCCTTGGAGGGCCCTTTGTGCCCAAATTAATCTGGGTAATTCTCCTTCCAAAGCAGTTGGCTGAAGAGCCCCACACAGAGAGCAGAGTTTGTGCACAGGCTGCAAACCCCTCCTGGGGGGCTCTGGGGAATGAGGTCTGGGCTTGGCGGATTTCAGAAAATCCTGGAATGGTTTGGGTTGGAAGGGAACTCAAAGCCCACCCAGTGCCACCCCTGCCATGGCAGGGACACCTCCCACTGTCCCAGGCTGCTCCAAGTGTCCAGCCTGGCTTTGGGCACTGCCAGGGATCCAGAAACAACAGCAAGGAAAGAATTTCTTCCCAATATCTGCTCTAAACCTCTCCACTTTTTAAACTCAGGATGTGTGCCCTGGTTTCAGCAATGTTCATCACCAAAACAAACAAATAATCCCTTTTTCTCTCCCACCACACCCAATCAGCATTTTTGGTTTGTGTTAAGGTGAGTGTTGTCCTCTCATGGTAACACCAGGGACAAGTGTGGAAGGCAAGGCCACTGAAGCATCCCTTGGAATAAAACTGGGGATTCTAACTCTGCAAGTGAGAGTGGAAATGGTGGGGATGGTAGGTGTAAACTGGTGATTTTGGGAAGGGGGTTCCCCGGGTGATTTAAAATGCAATTTCAACTCCTTCATTTCAATTTTAAAAAAATGTGCGGTTCCAATAATTCTGGAGTGATTGATCAAACTCAGGATCAGCTGGATCAGCTGGTCCTTATCAGACCCTGCCTAATCTAAGCTGCCCCTTCTCAGCTGTGGGAGGGCTGTGGCCCTTAAAGGAGGCACTGGGAGGGGCTCTGATTTTTGCACGGCAGGGTTGTGGTGGTGGTGCTGGTGGCTCCTGCTGGAGGTGAGTGACTGGGGGGGGTGCAGCAGCAAAATGTCCAAGTTTGAGTTCTTATTTTTGTTTTCCTGGTCTTGTGATGCTGGAATGTGGGAGAAGCATAACTGGTTTAGTCTGGTTTAATGTGAATATTCAAAGAAGCTGCTGGAAAGGGGTTAAAGCCTCCAGGAGAGTGGGTTGTGACAGTGTGGCCGCTGTGGGTTCTGTGCTGAGGGTAATTTAGAATTGGCTGCTGTGGTTTTTTAGTGGCTGTGTCCTCTCCGTGCTCAAGGCAGCAGAGCACAGGTGAGGGATCCCCAAATCTCCTGAAATGCTCTGGTTTAGCCTCCCTGTCTGGAAGCAAAGAGTTAATGGACAGGCTGAGCTGCTCCTGCAGCTCCTGCCCAGTGCCCACACTGGTCCTTGGGCCAGACTGGACTGGAGGGAGGAAGGGGAAAAGCCCTTTGGGTTCGTCTGGGAGCTCAGAACCCGCAGCAATTCCACCTTAGGGAGCTGAATCCTCCTTTTGTGCTCCCAGCAGTGACTTCCTGGTGCTCTGCTGTGTGGGAAGGGGGAGTGCTGAAGATGGGCAGGGATGCTCCAGGTCTGCCTGGGCCTGCTCAAGGCTTTGTTGTGGAGTTGGCCTCAGAGTCCCATGAATTTGTACTTAAATTGCTAAAAAGAGGCACGAATTGAACAGTGCCTGGGTGTGGTGTGTGCTCAGCTGAGCTCCTGCAGTGGGAATGAGCTTGGGAAAATTGTCCTTCCAGCCTGTGAATGATCTCAGAGGAAGTACAGGGATCTGGGCTCTCTGGGCCTCACAGATTAATTTAAACCAAGTTTAAACCTGCACTTCATGAGGCTAGTCTTGTAATGGTTGTTCTTTTGTTGTACTTTTTTCTTAACCTGATGCCTTCAGTTCCCTGTGTTATTCCTGCTTTTGGCTTGTTTGTCTCTTCCCAGGCAATCCATGGGAAGTGAGCAGGCAGTGCAAAAAAAAAAAAAGCCTTTAAAAAGTTCACACCTCCTGTTCCAGAATGATACAAGGCTGTTTTGTTTTTCAGTGCAGCAGTAACAGGTTTTTTCAGTATTTTTAAGAGGGGTGAAATAAAAGCAGCAGTTTAAGCTGTCTTTAAGGTGTGTGGATGAACGGGGGTGAGTGCTGTAGGTGAGAGTCACTGAGGTGTAAAACACAAAATCGGGCTGGGAAGGGGTGAGAATGATGGGAGTGCTGCAGGTGCGGTACCAGGGTGAGGAAAGGTGCAGGGCTGGTGTCCCAGGGGGCTGATGTGTGCAGCAAGCCCTGGGGGCTTTAGTGGGAGCCTGGGAATGGACCTGCAAGGGCCTCTGGTTCCAGAGGTGTTTGTGGTACAGCAGCCTCAGCCCTTTCTCACAGGACTGGCTCTCCAGCCCCTCAGGGGCTCATTGTGAAACCTTTTTGGAGGGTCTGTGAAGAAATGAATTACAAATGGCTCTGTCCCTGCCCTGCTCCCACACTGGGAGGCTGTGAGAGGCTCCCTGCTCTGTGTCAGCTTTTGGGGGGACATTTCTCCAGGCTGGAGGGCCAGACTGCCTGTGCTGCAGCTCTGCTGAGGGCTGGTGGTCCTCAGCTGGTTCCTGTCACCCTGTCCCACTCCTGGGCTGCAGAGTTTGGCTTCCAGCTGGGAGCAGTCCTGGGAAGGCAGGGATCAGAGGCTCGGGCTGAGCAGCACTTGGGCATTTCCATCCCTGCTCCTCCTGCATCCCCCAGCCCTGGGGAGCAGCAGCCTCTCAGCCAGAGCCAGTCCTGCCTGCTGGCCTGTCCTGGCACTCTGGGAGCTCCCAGGCTGAGGGAAGCAGCAGTGGACAGGTCTGGCTCACCTGGTTCCACAGCCTGCAATCCCTTTCCCCCTCCCTTTCCCCAGCCACGAGGGGCTGGGAGCAGCAGTTAACTTTTCATTTCTGGTTCCATCCCTAATCCTCCCATTTTGACAGAACTGCATCTCCCTGCGCTGTGCAGCCTGACACTTGTGCAGTCCATTTTCTCCCTGTCTGCTCTGATCTCCCATTACCTGACCCTAATGAGGAGAGACTGCTCTGGCTGCGTGCAAGGGGGCAGTTCTGGGCCTGTGGTGCTCTGACCAGGAATGAATTTCCCTGTTCCTGTCAACAGCTTTTTATCTGCTCTTATCTAAAACTGTCTTGATCAGTGTGTTCCTGCAAGGACCATAAAGCACCATTAGATCCATGATCTGACAGCTCTGGCCGGTCACAGAGAGATCTGCTGGTGCTGGGAAAGGAAAGATCCAAGTCATGGAATCACGGAGTGGTTTGGGTTGGAAGGGACCTTAGGGATCATCCAGCACCACCCCTGCCATGGCAGGGACACCTTTCTCCACCCCAGGGTGCTCTGAGCACCAGCATCCAGCCTGGCCTTGGACACTTCCAGGGATATTTTAGGGAATTAAATGTTTCCTTTTGGGCGTCTTCCAGCATCCAAATTCTCCTGGGTTTCACTTGAAGAATACCAGGGAAGGTGTAACAGGGGCTGGTGCTGTGACCCCCCAGCAAAGCCCCCTGAGACACTGCTGGGTGCCTTGGCTGGGGTTGTGGGGCTGTTCCTTCCCCATAGCAGGGGCTGCCTTTGGCACCTGCACCCCCAGGGATGTGTCAGGCCCTGCTGGGCAGCACCTGCACAGTGCCAGGGGCTGCTCTGCTGCTCACCCACCCCACAGCGAGGGGCTGGGGGCACACAGCTGGGACAGCTGACCCCGACTGCCCCAAGGGATGTCCCAGCCCCCAGGACACTGTGGGGCAGGGGGACAGGGATGGGGGCACATGTGGGGTTTGCATTCCCAAGTCCCTGTCACATGTGCTGGAGCCTGGGGACAGCTGAGCACCTGCCTGCCGTGGGAAGCAGGGAATGAATTCCTTCTTTGCTCATGGGTGGCTTTTGCCTCACCTGTTAACCTGACTTTATCTCAACCCAGCACTTTTGTCACTTCTTCCATCCCATACTCTCCCCATGCTGGGGGGGCTGGGCTGGGCTGAATCCACCCCAGTGCTGCTTCTCTGAGCCCTGAGCAGTTGTGCAAATGTGCAAATGCGTGTGAAAACAGCCCTGGAGTGCCCTGGGAAGCTCACATGGAACCAGAACGGATCTCATTTCCATATTAAAATAATAGCTGTGATGTGCAGGAGAGGCAGCTCAGCAGGAGCTTGGCTTTTAAGAACAAATTAAATAAATAATAACAGTAAAACAAGCTGTAAGAGCCTGTTTTCTGTGGCAATTAGGGTACACTGGGTGAAAAGTACAACTGAAAATTGCTTCTCTTAGCAAGGGTCTGACTGGTGGAAAAGCAGAGGTTTGAGGAGCCTGTCCTGGGCTGTTGAGCTGTGTGAAATATCAGGTGTTTCAGAGACATCTCGTACCTGGCAAAGCCAAATTCCATCAGTCCTGGTTCACCCCAGCCTGCTCTGCCTTGGGAGGGACCCTAAAGCCCACCCAGTTCCACGCCTTGGGCAGGGATGTTTTCCACTGGACCAGGCTGCCCCGAGGCCTGGCCAGCCTGGCCTGGCACCAGGGAGGTTTTCCTTGAGGCATCCCAGCAGGAGCCTTCCCCTTCCTGCCCTGGGAACTGCTCCCCTTTAAAGAGATGCTGCTGGCATCTCCTGCTTTTTTGATTCTGGGTTATTCAGGTGTTACTTGGTGAAACCAACACTTCCAAATCCCTCTGGAGGTGGGCACAAGGCAGGCACTGGGTATCTTTGTTGGGCTGGAGATAATTACCCCTCCCTGGGCAGTGCCACAGGTTCCTGCACCTCTCTGCTCTGAGGGGGAAACAGCAGAATTATCCAGTGCCAGCTGTTGATTGGAGGTGATGGAGAAGGTGCAGAACTCCTGTGGAAACTGCTCAGGGCATGAGGAATTGGACACTGAACTGCAGCTGGTTCAGCCCTGCCAGAGGGAGGTGGCTTTGTTAGAGCTGGGATAAGAGCAGCAGCAATTTCCCTGTCTCTCAATAGGTTCTCAAACCACATAAATTTTCTGAGGGAAATACTTGCATGCTCCTTGCATGAGCTCGGCTCAGCCTCTGGAGGAGGAGATCTGCATAACCCGCCTCATGCCAGCCTCCTGAGGTGCCCATTCCTCTGCTCTGCTGGCAGCACCGCCTGGCAGAGCCCCCTCGGGCACCAGCAGCTCCCTGGAAGGGCTGGGGTGCTTATCCAGGCACCAGAGCAGCTCTGGGGGCAGCAGGGTGAGCTGCAACCCTGGCAGTGCTGCATCCCTCCCACGTGTGCTGGGGACTGGGTAAATGCTGCTGGGAGTGGCTGGCTGTGACTCAGGCAGTGTGTGGGGCGTGAGGGGCACTGGGGTGGGGTCTGAGGCTTGCCCAGGGCAGGAAACACTGGGGTTTCAGCTTTGGCTGGGGGTGCTGGGCTGCCTGCCCTGATCCAGGTCATGGGACACCTCTGCCATGGCCCATTTAAGGTGCTGAGGTGAGGGGCTCAGGCTGTGTCAGGGTGCTGCTGGAGGCAGTGGGGTTTGAGGTCCAGGTGAGGCTGGAGCTGCCAGTGGTGCTGGAACAGATCAGGAGTTCTGGTGAGCACCAGGCAGGAGAGGGAAAGGCCCTGGTGCTGCTCACAGGAGCTCAGCTGACTTGGAGAGTCTGGAGCAGGGAAATCAGTTGTGCCCAGGCTGTAATTAAAGGTGCTTAAGGCCTATTAGCAGAGCTTGTAAAAATGCTTTTTAATCCAGTTTAATAAATGGGAATCCTGGTTTAATTGCTTTATAAAAATTACGTGTGGGCTGCTTTCCATAGGTGGGGTTGATGCTGCTGTGATATGAGCCAGGGCCATCCAGACTCTGTGTGTGCAATGTCAGGAGGTCTGGTGGCTGTGACACAGAGCCAGCCTCACGCTGCCACCAAGCCTGGCTCTGTCACCAGGTGCAAATGCTGCCCCAGGACTTGCTGTGAGAGTCAAGCACTGTCTGTTAGTGGTGATCTCCTCTCCTGGAAACACCTCTCAGGCTGCACAACTGAACTGGGGAAGCTCCAAATGCTGATAAATGTGGGGCTGAAGGCTTCTTCCAGCTCTGCCAGGGCAGCCTGGGTGGAGTTCCTGGTGTCCCTGCCCATGAAGGGGGTGGGAATGAGCGGGCCTTTAAGGTCCCTTCCATCCCGAACCTCTCTGTACTCTGGATTTCCCTTGCCTGGGTGTGCCACTCTGCCAGGTGAGCTCCCAGTGCTGTTCAGGAGAACACAGGGGGTTTGTACCCAGCTGGGGCAGTGCCTGGGGCTCTCCCAGCTGCCCTGTGGTGCCACAGAACAACCAAACCCTCTCATTTTCCTTACTCAGTCTCCCAGAGCTGCTGGTTCCTGGCTCCTGACGCTGCAGGAGTGCACAGAGAGCAGGATGGTTCAGGGCTCAGTGCTGCTGACACCTCCCACAAATAAACATCCTCAGCATCCAGCACTGCTGCTCTGCAGGAACAGCTGGGGGCTTCCAAAGAAATCCCAAAGCAGACAGAAAGGAATGTTGTTGGAATTGCCTTTTCTGGGAATCAATTTTTGCAAGGTTGTGGAGTGATGGGATGAGGGGATATGGCCTTTAAATGGAGGGAAGGGATAGATGGAATATTGGGAAGGAATTCCTGGCTGGGAGGGTGGGGAGGGGCTGGGCTGGAATTGCCAGAGCAGCTGTGGCTGCCCCTGGATCCCTGGCAGTGCCCAAGGCCAGGCTGGACATTGGGGCTGGGAGCAGCCTGGCACAGTGGGAGGTGTCCTGGATGGGCTTTGAGGTCCCTTCCAACCCAAACCATTTTGGGATTTGAAGATTCTAATTCCAGATGTAGGAGGTGGGTTTTGTGTAGCCCAGGTGGCTCGGCACAGTAACAGGGATTGTCCCAGCCCAGGGTGGGGACTCTGTGTCAAACCCACCCTGGGGTGTCCTTGCCCCATCTTCAGGAGAGCTCCTCCTGCAACAAGGCAGCAAAGAGGGAAATCCCCAAAGCTGTCTGTGGTGTGCAGCTGCTGTTGAGGACTGGGGCTGTTTGAGGGGGGGGTTTGCAACAAGGAAATGTCTCCTAAGGAGCAGCAGGAGATTGGAGCTGAGCCTGCAGGGACTCACTGCAGGGACCTGATAAGCTCAGGAACTTGGCAGGGCCATGGAAATCAGAGCAGGAGCTGCTGTGATGCTGCTTGCACCTGCACTCTGCTGGGCAGTGCCAGAGTTGGTGTGATGCCTCCTTCCCCTGGTTTTCCTGGGGTTTTTTAATACTTCCAGTGCTTGGGAAGGGAGGGGAGGCCTCTCCCAGCCCCTCACTGCTGGGTGCTCTGGGGCTTGATGATCTCACTTAGAACTTTGTAGTCCTGGTCCTAATTCACCCTGGGTTGGGTCACGCTGCAGCTCACTTGGCATGGGAGTCTCGAGCTTCAAGTAGAGAAAAAAGTAAAGTTTGTAAAAGCAAAGCAGGAACGTGAAGATCACGAGGATAAAACAATCAAGTGACTGTTCATAATAATTATCACTTCTGCTCTCTTTCACTTCCCTTTCCAAGGTGTGGTTGTGGCATTACTGTTCCTGCCTCTGGCTGATTTTCCCTTGCCAGGTTTCCTTTCCAGCAGCAGAGTGCAGAACCCCTCCAGCCTGTGCAGCCTGCATTCCTTATCCTCCAGCCTGGGCCTCCTGGCAGCTCCCGCTGCTCTGAGCATCCCTCAGTGCTGCCACTGGAAAATCCCCTTTTCCCAGGCTCTGCCTCAGCTCTGTGGGTCCATTCTGGATGGAAACAGCTCCTCTGGAGTTGTTGTTTTCCCTCTCCCTTGGACATTAAGACAGAGTCTTTCTATCATTCTTAAACTTGATCTCTTTTAATCCTGCTTTTGGGGCTTATGTGCCTCATTGTGTTTCACCTGTGCTGTGGTGAGTGGGGCAGAGCAGTGAATCTTAGAGGCAACTGTGGTTCTGTAGGCAGAGCAATTTAAGTTTAAAAAAACCAAAACACAAAAAATCCCCAGCCAACAGCTCTGGGGGCTGTGGTTTGTGCTCGCAGCAAAGCTCAGTCTGCACCTTCTGCCATGTCCAGCTTCATGGCTGGAATCAAATGCACCTGGATTTTACTGGTTTCTGCTGTTTATTGTTCCCACAGCCTCACCCAGGCACAATAATGTGTGAAGCATCTCTTCCTCCGCCCAGAACTGGCTCTAATGGTTAACAGTGAAAGAAAAAAATCTGGTCTAGTGGGAACAACAAGAGATTTAAGGTCCTTTCCAACCCAAACCATTCCATGATTCTAAAAACCTCTTACTAAGGCCAAGGCAGCAGCTCTGGTGGTCTATGTGGAGAGGTGAAAAATCCCAAACAAACACCCCCTCAGTAGAAATGAGAGGGAAGAAACCAGATTTTTTTTCCATGCTATTAGGGCTGATTTCTTTGTGAATCCCAAGCTCTTTTGGCCACTCTAAGCTGTGGTTCCCTATGCTGGGCCATGCCCAGGAGCCTTTCCTGCTCCCCAGGTGCCTGCTGGACACAGGATTGGTTTGTGGGTATAATTTTGGAAAAATCTGTAAGATTGAGCCCAACTATCCCCCAGCACTGCCAAGGCCACCACTGACCTCTGTCCCCGAGTGCCACATCCACATGGCTTATAAACCCCTCCAGGGATGTGGAGTCCAAACCTTCCTGGGCAGCCTGGACAGCCCTTTCCATGAAGGAATTTTCCCACTATCCAATCTAAACTTCCCCTGGCACACCTGGAGGCTGTTTCCTCCTGCTGGGTCACTTATTACCTGGAGAGGAGAGCCCAGATGTGATTTGCCCTGCAGAGACTGGAAATGAAAAGCCAGAAACGCCCCAGGGACACCCCTGGGTTGGGATCCCGGCTGGGGGAGCAGAGTCCCCCTCAAACCCTCTCCACCTGCTCTTCCCTCTGCCGAGTGCCTTTCCTGGCTGCAGGCACTGTCGATGCTGGGCTGGGGTTCAGCTCCCCAGCTTTGGAGCTGGGAGAACAGCGGCTGATTCCCTTCTCCAGCTGCCCCTCACCCCGGGCTGGTTCTGTCTGTCCCAGCCCCAGGCTGAGCTGCTCCGGGAGGCTCATTCCGGGTGGGCACTGCTGCTCCCTGCAATATTGATGGCAGCAAAGAGCCCACACCCCCAGCAGCCTCTGCTGCCCTTCCCCTTCTCCCCTCTGCTGGCTCCTGGCAGGCTGAACCTGGGGAGCAGGGCAGATGAGCCAGGGATGCTCCATGCTGGGCTCGGGCTCTGTTCTCCGCAGCCTCCCTGAGAGCCTGCCCAGGGAATTACTGTGTGCTGGCAAATAACCCAGCCTGATGAATGCTGCTGTTTAGAAGGGCAAATATTCAAGCTAAATCTGTTTCAGGAACAAAACCTGTCAGGCGTGCTTGGGTAATGCTGTTTGGGTTTTATTTAGGGAGGTGCTCACCCTGTGAAGCACGTCCTGCCCTCTGGCAGCAGCTGCTCCCGGTCCTCTCCAGCTACAGCAGCACCATTTGTCAGGAAAACCGGGCCCTGTGCAGGGTGCAGCTTGTGCTGCTGGCCAAGGGCTGGCAACAAAACTGGTACAGCTGCCCTCGGGGATCCAGCTCCCTGGGTGCCACGGCCAGGATCCAGCTGCGGAGTGGCACTTTCAGGAGAGTTCCCATTAAAATAACAATTAAAGGGATGACTGAAGGATTCCCCCATCCCTGGCAGTGTTCCAGGACAGGCTGGATGGGGATAGGAGCAGCCTGGGATACTGGAGGGCATCCTTGCCCATGGCAGGAGGTGGAGTGGGATGGGTTTTAAAGTCCCTTTTCATCCCAAACCATTCTGGGATTCAATTAATGGCAATGCTAAAAATACATGCTAAATATTTCATGTAATTAATTGAGGGACTTCTGGGGAGCTCAGCTTCTGTCATTCTGCACTTCTAGGGGTGTTCTCCGTGGCCAGGGATGGGAAGAGGAGGAATCCAGTTTGACACATGGAATTCAGCCATGGACCCTCCTGTGGTGAGCCAGGAGCTCGATGTGAAGCTCAGACACATCTCCCTCATCCTTGGTTTTTCATGGGAGTCTCCTGCTTGCAGCCACCACTTCAATGCCTTTGTGCTGCATCAGGTCTGCAAGGAACCTTTCCACCCCAAACATTCTGTGATTCCCACTGGACTTGATGATCTTGAAGGTCTTTCCCAACCCCGTGGACTCTGTGACTCCGGAGTGTGTCCCAAGGCAGAGAGAGGTGAGGAGTCCTGGGCTCCCTCCATCTCTCCCTGTCCCCTGAGGAACCCCTGGGCTGTGGGAGCTGAGCCTGAGCAGGCTGGAGCAGAGCCTGGGGGCGGTACTGGCTCAGTCCCTGTGCTGGGGACCCCCAAAATGTGCTGGGCAGGAGGATCCATGGCTGCTCCTGGCTTTGAGGGGAGGGAGTGAAACTGTTGTTTCATGAATAAATAAATGTTATTTTAGGCTTGCTGGCACATCTGAAATAGCACCTCAGTATCTTGAAGAATTTAGGGTTTAAATCTGAGTAGAGCATCAGCTCCAGAGGAATGGCTTCAGTGGATCTCTGTGCCAATCAGGGGAAGTGCTGAAGTGACTCAGGAGCAGAGCTGGTTCTGATGGAATTTGCCGTGTCCCTCTGGATCAGGATCTCAGCAGCCGCCCCTACCCCCTCAAAACTCCTGCTGCTGCACTGAGCATCTCAGAGCAGGAGTAAAATTAAAATTTGAGGTTTGGCAGCGAATTTCTGAGCTTTGGAATGTTCTGTCCTTTGAAATCCACCACAGAAACCCCCAAACCCTTCAGCGCACATTTGATGTGGTATCTACCACTTAGAAAGAGCCACTTAGAGATATTTACCCAGTGGCTTGTTAAAGCAGCTATAAATAATCCATCAGTGCTGCAGAGCTGTCTGCTCGTGTTCCTTTATTTACGTGAGGTGTGCTTTGTGTCAGAGCAGGGAGTTTTCCTTAACTCCGTAATTCCCACAGTACTCCTGTGTGGACTGCAATATCTGACAGATAACGTAGGCTGGAACACAGATCAAGATATAAATTAGCAAAAGTGTGTCCTGAGGCTTCTCTGGTAGTACACGCAATGCTTTTCCCCTTAATTATCTTGTCATGATAATTTCCTTTAATTATCTTGCCATAATAAATTCAGTAGGTGAATTAATCTGGAATAGTCACGGAGCAGCACGTGATTCAGACAGATTTGGATTTACTGTCAAGGTTTTTGCTGACAAACCAGAATCCCTCTGCTCCCTCAAAGAGCTGTTTGATGTTAATAGTGCCCTATTTTCCTCCCATCCCATATTTCTCCATGAAAAGCTGAAGGCAGAGCAGAGGGAATTGTGCAGTGAGTGGCAGAGCTGTGATTTGGGCAGTGGGAAATCAAACTTGGTGGTTTAAATGGACCAGGGAAGTTCTGCAAACCTTTGTTGAGAGAGTTTTCCATTTGATTTAGAGGTTGTGGGAGTTTTGGATGCTTTTTTTTGTGAGTTAAAAAAACACAACAAAATACTTTTCTTCTGTGTAGGGATTTAATATCCACAGGAGCAACTCCAGGGAGTTCCCACAGCCCCTCTGTGGTGGGGTTCCAACAGGAGCCTTGGGGTGGTCTTTTCTTCCCAGTGGGATTTGGAGGGAGAGACTGGAATGGGGCATGGAAATGCCTTTTCCAGTGGTGGTGGGGGCAGGAGGGACGGGGTGAGCAGACAGAGCTGGGCAAACCCTCCTTTCCTCAGTGGGGCAGTGCCAAAGCACCGGGCAGTGCTCCTATGGGAAACGGGAAGAGGCCAAAGGCCTGTGTCCCCAGGAGAAAGGGGTAAGTCCCATGTCCCTGGGATAAATGTGTAAGTCCTGTGTCCCCAGATCTCGTTAGCAGAGCTGGGGCATCCCCTCCATCAGGGCAGCCACGAGGAGCCCAGGAAGCTCTGAGTCCAGGCAGCTGCAGCAGGACTGGGGGCAACATCTGCAGTCATTTCCCCACGTGGGCTGATGGAGGCAGCCCTGGCCAGTGCCCAGCCTGGGAGAGCTGTGGGTCAGTCCCTGCTGCCCCAGGGCGTTGGTGGCACCGTGGGCACACACGAGGAGCTCTCAGCTCCCTTTCCCTGCATCCTGCTCTGGAAGTTCTTCAAGCTTCAAGGCTGACTTGTTGATCCCTTCTCCCAGGCTGCCAAAGCTTGGAGAGGATTAATTTGGAAGTTGGGAAAAGGAGAACAGCCTCTCTCAACAGGTACGACTGAGGGCAGTACACACCTGGAGTCCCACTAAGAGAGAAGAAACCAATGGAATGGGGAGCACCAAGGAAAATTTGGATTTCTTGGCTTTGAGGTGTGAGGGAATATAGAGTAAGGATTAGGAGCAAGACAGGGATGCCACACACTTGACTGTTTCTCATTTGAGATTGCATTTCTCCATTGTCTAGGGTTACACCACCTGCTCAACATCTGCTAGTTTGAAAATGACCTAAAAAGGGAACAGCAGCTCTGTGCATCAGTGATGGGCTGTACATGGATTGTCACTGTGGGTGACACCAAAGTGGCAGAACCAGAGCAGGCAGCTGACACTGAAATAAGGAGACTGGGATCAGCCTGCACAAAACCCAAAAGAATGCAACTTCCCTGTCCAGGCAGCACTGGAGATGCTGCACGCTCAGGGGAACCCTAACTGTGCCCCTGTGTTACTTCTGTTTCACAAATTCCATCCTGATTTAGAGGATCTTCTGTAGTTCCTGGCTTCTCATCCACATTTCAAATGCTCTGATTTCTGTGGTGGATCCAGTGGCAGCTCAGTGCCACCAGTGCCGTTTGCTCCAGGTGTTGATGGGGTACCAGCAAAGGTGACAGGGAATGTTTTCAGCACAGAATTCCTGGTGGAGAATTCTCATTTTTCAGATTTTGTTGCAACTCCTGCAGGTTGTAAAGGAGCACCACAGACAAACATTATTTTTTCCTGGACTGGCAAATACTTGTGGGTCTCTCCTGTTTGGTTCTTGTACCATCTGCAGACAACGCCACATCCCTGGCAGTGCCCAAGGCCAGGCTGGACATTGGGGCTTGGAGCAGCCTGGCACAGTGGGAGGTGTCCCTGCCATGGCAGGGGTGGCACTGGGTGGGCTCTGAGGTCCCTTCCTGCCCAAAACCTTTGTGTGATTCTAATTTCCTCTGTGTCTGACCTCACAGCATCCTCGTGCTCCTGAGCTGCCTGCCCTCCATTCCAAATGCCAGGGTCTCTCTTTCCCTGGCACTGGGATTCTTACCAATGGGTGAAGGACAGGTGTGAACCCAGAGTGGGTGTGCAACAGCGATGCCAGCTCTGGGGCTTCCCAGTTCTCCTGGGGAGACTTAGACCAGGAATGGCAGTGATCACAGCAGGAAATGAGGCCAGGGTTGAAGAGCTCCAGGAGCGCTGGGACAGCGCTGCCAGGGATGCCCAGGGTGGGATGGTTGGGGGGTCTGTGCAGGGACAGGGGCTGGACTGGATGGTTCTGGGGGGTCCCTTCCCACCCAGCATGTTCTGGGATTCTGTGAAATGATGAAGCTGTAACTAAAGGCATATTCTGTGTTTCACTCTTCTTTAGTGGCTAAAGATCAAAAGATTCTGAAGATTTTAATGTTGTAAGGAATAAAAAATCTGTACTCAGAAGGCAGCAATGGTAATAAAACTCTTGACACCTGGATGTTGTTCCATCACCTACTCCTGCTAATGGAAATTCTTCAATTCTTTGGATTAGCCTCACTCCCATGGGATTCAGGCATGTAAAACTCCTTCACCTTCATGTCCTCACTGGATGTGAGAAAGTTTGTGGTGTGGTTTTCATCTTATTTCATTTTAAATAAACGAAACCCCTCATTTACAGTGGTTCCTAAGCAACAAAGTACAGGCAGAAAAGCCAAACAAGCACCAGGAAATTTGTGTTTCCTTGTCTGAGCTTTTGAATGATGCTAAACCGTGGCTCTGGAGTCTCTGACGGGGAGGGTGCTTGGGGTGAGGTGCTGTTAATTCCTCTTTGCAATCTGCAGCTCCTCTTCATTTGATTTAAAACGTTTTGCCTTCCCTGGCCCTTCCTGAGCACTGGAGAGGAGCTGGAGTTTGGCTAAGTCAGCCTGGAGCACTGAACAGTAGCTCCAGCAGAAACTGAGATTTATTTCCAGGCATGAGGGGAGCAGGGAGAGCTCCTGAGCTGTGTCAGAGCCCTGGGGAGGGTCAGTGCCACTCTCCCCAAGGTCACAGGGCTGGGGTAGGGGCTGACCCCAGCTGGGTCTCCTCACTTCCCAATTACCTCGGTTCAGCACATGGATTTTACTCTATTTATTCTTTTTTTTTTTTCCCCAGTGTTGAATTTTCACATTTTCATTTTCAGGGCTTTAATGGTTCCAGGCAAAACAGCTTTGCCCAAAAGTGTCACATTCCATGAGATTTTTTTTCCTCCTCCCTTTTTTTTAATGTTGTTTTTTCCCCTGCTTTTCCCTCAGCATTCTCTCTCTGCCATCAGGACCTGGGATGCTGCCAGGAAGGATTCTGTGTGTTAAAGCAGTGGTGTCATGTCAGGGAGAGCTCTTTGTTTCCACCAGCCTGTCAGGCTGCTATGAAATGTTTTATACTCTTATTCCATTTGTGTTTCTGCCTGGCAAATACTTCCTGAGCAGTGGAGTTGTGGTACTGAACATGTGAATCTGATTTCTTTTTCTGAAGTTTTTGTTGGTCTGTTTTACCATGGATGTTTTGTAGCTCATAAAGGGGTGAGGAGAAGCACCAGGTGCTTCCCACAGGTCTCTTTTCCAGCCCCTGCTAATTTTGTGACAGATTTGGCTCTAAATTGTTCCTTACCCAGAAGTATCAATAGAGAAATAGCTCTTTTTTTTTTTTTTCGTTCCTTATGGAGAATTTAATTACTAATTACCCCAGTTCTTCTGTTCTTGGCTGGTTTATGATGTGGGACTTCATTGCCCATTAAAACACCGGCTGTGGGATTTTTTCCTGAGCTTCCTGAGCACAGGGTGCTCCAGCCAGGAGCTGCTCCTTGTTTGGGCTTTACCAACACAGAGGGAAACATTTGGACAGGCAGGAAACAAAATTCTCATTTTTGTCTTCAGTTTCAGCCCTTGCAGACACAACAGGGCAGGAACAGAATCCCAGACTGGTTTGGGCTGGAAGGAACCTTAAGGATCCTTCCTTAAGGACATCCCACCCCTGCCATGGCAGGGACACCTCCCACTGTCCCAGGCTGCTCCCAGCCCCAATGTCCAGCCTGGCCTTGGGCACTGCCAGGGATCCAGGGGCAGCCACAGCTGCTCTGGCAATTCCAGACCAGCCCCTCCCCACCCTCCCAGCCAGCAATTCCCAATTCTCAGGATCCCATCCAGCCCTGCCCTCTGGCACTGGGAAGCCATTCCCTGTGTCCTGTCCCTCCCTTGTCCCAAGTCCCTCTTGGGATGGGTTTTGTTCTGGAATGCTTTTGTATTTCGAGAGTTTTGCAAACCAAACTCTGACCAAAGCAAACAGGGCA
>JACBWW010001115.1:0-15290 GCA_020086605.1 Lanius collurio
GAGCGGCTCAGGAGTCCATGTTTGCAGTGCACGGACAAGACCCAGCCCTGAACATGCTGTGTGTGTGTGAGGGGACATAAACCCAGGGAGCACCAACACCTTCAGCTGTTGCTGGAGTTCCCAGAGAGTGCCATGCCCTGGGAAGCCCCTGGATGCAGGGCTGGGATGAGCTCCTGTGCACAGAGCTCCCCGTGCCCATCCCTGCGGCCGTGGGGCACCTCGGGCAGGGCCAGGGCAGGGTGAGAGCCGCAGGGCTGAGGTCCCTGCCAGGCTCTGGCAGTGGCAGCAGAGCCCAGGCAGCCCCTGCCCGTGCTGCAATGAAGTGTCTGGGAGTGTGCCAGGCAAGGACTCGTGTCCCTGAGCAGCCCTGGGGCTGTGAGCAGGGCATGAGCCCAGCTCAGGGCTGGGCACCCGACAGAGCCCTGACACTTCTGCCTGTGCCCAGAAGAGAAGGCTTGGGCAAGGTGACCCTGCTGAAACCTCTCTGTCCATCCAGTGACCACCAAGTATCTCTGGCACTGTCCCTGCCCACTCAGGCAGCAGGAGAAAAGAAGCTGAGAAAACTGGGGGTCACCATGAAGAGAGATTAATGGTTGGGGCAGGGAAGTAAAGAGCAAAGGCCAAATGCAGAAGCAAAGAAAAGTACAGGGAGGCGAGAATTCAGTGCATGGAGTGGCTGCTTTGGAAGACAAATGGATCAATGCAGAAAATCCAGACACCCTCTGGCCCCCTTCCTTTCCCCACTTCTTTGCTGACCATGACGTCCCATGGAATGGGAGATGCCTTGGGTCAGTCCAGCCCAGCTGTCCCCTCCCTGTGCCCTCGGGAACACTTGCCCACCCCCAGCCCATGGTTTGGGGGGGCTGCAGAGACGCCTCCTGTGGGGCCAGCCCTGCTCAGGGACAGCCAAAGCCTTGGGCTGGGACCAACCCCGCTGCAGCCACGAGTGCCAAGCACAGCAGCCATGGGGCTGCTCTGGGCAAAGGCAACTCCATCCCAGCTACACCCCAGCCAAGGGGTCTCCTCCCCGCTCTATTATTCCACGATTCCATGAATCTTTTCCCTGCAGAGCTCTGTGGAGACACAAGTGCCAGAGAGGCAGAAGCAGAGCTCTAAAATGCACCAGGACAAACCCAGCAGCTCCTGTGAGGAATGAACCCTGGCAGGGCAGTGCTGGGGCAGGAGAAGCAGCCAGAGGGAGGATGAGCTCAGGCCATGTGTGTGTGTGCCAAGGCACAGAGGGGGAGGCTGGGCACAGGTCAGGGCAGGGCTGGCAATGGCAGGGCAGAGCCGGGGGCAGCGAGATTGTCCATTGGGACACAGCGCAGCCTCCTGGAACTCAGCAGGCCCTTGGGACAACATGGAATCTCATGTTTGTCCCTTTGTTGATGTTTTTGTTGCTTTCTTCTTTCTTTTTTTGCTTGCTTTCTTTTTTCATTTTTTTTTTCTTTCATCTTTCTTTTTTGCTCCTATTTTCTTTCTTCATTTTTTCATTCTTTCGTCTTGTATTTCTTTTTCTTTTATATTCTTGTTGGTTTCATGTTTAGTACTTGTTCCTTTCCTTCTTTCTTTTCTTTTTTCTTCTCTTTTTTCATTTTCTTGTTGTTTTCTGTGTTTTGGTTTTCTTCCTTTCTTCCTTTCTTCCTGTCTTTCATTTTTGTTATCTTTTTGCTTTTTTATTCCTTTTTTTTCTTCCTTTTCTATAGGTGTGTGTTGTTTTCTTTTTAGCTTTTATTGTTTTCTGTTGCTTTCTTCTTTCTTTGTCCCCCCATTTTTGTTTTGGTTTCACTTTATTCAGTCTTTTTCCTTTTCTTTTATCTTACCTTCTTTCTTCATTTTTAAATCTTTTTTCTTTCCGTTTTCTTTTTTAGTTTGTTTTTTTGGTTGCTTTCTTCTTTCTTTTTACTTTTTCCTATGTCTTTCTTTTTTTCTTTTTTCTTTCTTCCTTGATAATTTCTTTCCTCTTTTTAAAATTCTTTTTCTTTCATGTTACTTAGCCTTTCTTTCCTTCTTCTTTTTCTTCACTTTTTAATCTCTCTTGTGTCGCCTTCTGATGTGAAGGCGGGCGACCTGGTTTCAAGGGTACAGCACGGCGGCCTAGCCTCTCTCAGACCGCTCGGACCACAGACACACAGGCATCAATATGATGGATGATCTAATGGCGTTTATTATCTTGTCTCGTGGGGTTAAATAGGTAAGGGGGTTTCACTACGTCAGAAAGGGGGCGGTGGGACTAGCCAGAGTTAGTGGGACAGTGGAAAACTACAGGAATTTTAAGGAGTGGTGGGTTGCATACCTTGGGTGATAGCTTATCTCAGGGGATGAGGGAGAGAAGGGGCCCTGCTTCTTTCCGTCACATCCCGAAATCTTCCGACCGCCTGTCCCTTACCACTACATCTCCCCCCCTTTCTTTTATAAATGAACGAGGTAGTCATAATTATAGGCACTAAGGTTAAATATGAGGTAGTAACTTAATAAGGAAAAAGGGGTTTTTGGTACACCTGAGTAAATTTCGCAAGGGGAGTTAGAAAAGGAGTTTTACAGCTGGCAATGTTCACAGTCTGGTTCACAGCATTTGTTGATGGCGTACGAACAGGACGTTGGTTCGTTCCAGGCGGGTCTGGACAAAGGACACTATCTTGTTCAGCAGGCATGGTCCAAGGGTGAGAGCTAAAAACATCATGGTCAAAGGACCTATAAGGGTGGAAATAAGAGTGGTGAGCCATGGTGACTGATTGAACCAGGATTCAAACCAACCTTGCTTGGCTTCTCTGTCTTTCTGTCTCTGAGCTAGTCTATCTCGGAGTTCTGCCATGGAGTCTCTGACAACTCCTGTGTGGTCTGCGTAGAAGCAGCATTCCTCTTTCAAGGCGGCACACAAGCCTCCTTGCTGCATGAACAGGAGGTCTAATCCTCGTCTGTTCTGCAAAACTACCTCTGAGAGTGAGGAAACCGATTTCTCCAGAAAGGAGATGGATTTCTCAACTCTCTGCAGGTCTTCATCGATGGTCATTTGTAGCTGAGACAGTCCTCGGTGCTGGGTCGCCAGAGCTGAGACACCTGTGGCCGTTCCGGCTACTCCTAGGCCGAGTAGCGCTGCAATGGTTACACCTGTTATTATTTCTCTTTTGTGGAGTCGGCCAGTTTTCTCATACAGACGGTACATCTCTTCATCTGAGTGGTACAGGACCCTAGGAACAATCAGAACTTGGACACAAAAGTCAGTAGAATCATTGAAATTGGCAAGAAACACGCAGGGACTCACTCCAGATCGCTGACAAACCCACATTCCAGATGCAGATGGGACCACCCACTTATTCTTTCTGTTAGGCTTGACAATTTTGGTGCAGAGGTTACCTTTCCGCTTTGCTAAGGCTGCATTGCCAAAACATCTGCCCTGGCCTGTGACTTGACTCAGGGTGATTCCTCTGCGAGGAGTGTCCCACCTGCACTGCTGAGGGGCATCTGCTGTGGAGTAACTGAAAGGGGTATCTAAAGCAATTCCTTCATAAAAAGGGGGTTTGACATCATAACAAAGCCAGCAGGAATTAGTTAGATTCGGGTTAGATTCGTTCAGGGATAGGAAGGTAGCTTCTAACATATTAAGGATAGGGTCTATGTCAGACTCGGCTGAGCGGCCTATCTGTAAGGTATTTGCTCGGCCTGTTGGGATATGGGCAACTTTTGTGGGCAGGGTTTTGGACTGGGTTGTGTTCTTTTCTTTTAGTGAGTTTTTGATAACTTTGTTGGGCCCAATCGCCCGTTTTGCGGGTGGCTGCAACTTGATAACTCGCACATTCACCCACTCTTTTGACCCTTGAAGGACTACTGTCCATGTTCTGCCTGTAGTCCAACTAGGGTGGTTTGGTCGCAAAACGGTCATGTTATAGCTGGTGCATCTCTGAGCTTTAGGGGTTTTATGTTGGTTTTTGTAAGGTTTTTCCTGAAAGAAGATAGGCTGTTTACAGCCGGTGGGTGCCCATGAGAACTGTAAAAATTCGTCAGGTACCTGAGGGTCCCACCCAGGCCCTGATGGCCTGGCATCTGTGACAATGGTTTCACAACCCCAGTACCCACAATATCCCCACCCTGGATAATTGCAGTACTTTTTCCCGGGGTTGGAAGCTGGGCACCAGTAGGATATGAGTGTGTGTGAGGCATATGAGGAATAGGGGTTTATTTTTGGCAGTCCTGGAAACAGATCTGTGATGCGTAATACAAATGATGGGGCGTTTGGTGTGATGGTTTGTCTGAGCACCCTGTCGTTTGAAAGGTGCTGTATGACCCACCTGAATGGCCGGTGGGGATAGTGATCTGGGCCGGCTTGTCCTCTGGAGACAAGCCCCAACAGCAAAATCACACAGAAGCACCACTGATGTCTGGATCTCACCGATACGGAACTCTTGGGTACTGTCTGGCGGCTCGGAGGTTTTTCACTTCCCTCCGGAACAGGGGTGTACGCGTTACGGGGACGCCTCACAAGCATGTCCTGCAAACAGAAACTCACAGTTTTCATTAGTCTCATTCTGCTCATTTTTAAGGTCCGGTTTAATAGACTTAAGTGGACACCACTTGATTTTACCTTCTCGTTTAACAGCTGCGTACCCTCGTCCCGTGAGAACCAGTCTCCAGCCCCGCTCCCATTCCCCTAATTCATTTTTGATTATAACCTGTGGGCTTTCCTCTAATGCTCGAGTGGCCCAGTGTTTTTGGGCGGGACTGTGTGTCTCATCCCCCCTAGGGAACTGATTCAGTGCTAGCAGAGCAGTTGTTAGTATACGTGTCTGATCTCCTGAGGGAATGGAATTGTCAAACCCTTCTGTCTTTGCTAACACTTCTAATTTGGTTTTCAGGGTCTGGTTTGCCCGTTCTACAATAGCTTGCCCAGTGCTATTATATGGGATACCTTGCACCAAAGTGATGCCCCACTTTGAAGCGAACTCCTGCACAGGTTTGGAGGTGAAATTGGAAGCGTTGTCAGTTTTGATTTGCTTGGGGATACCAAGCCATGCCATAGCAGTCAGCCAGTGCTGGATTGTGGCTTTAGAGTTAGTTTTGAGGTGCTGTGTGGCCACGATTGCCCCGCTATAAGTATCTACAGTCACTGCAAGCCATGCCCGGGGTTTTAGCAGCTGGCAAAAGGTGAAGTCTGACTGCCAGATTTCTGAGGGCTTGAGGCCTCTCGGGTTGACCCCACTGCTCCATAAGGGTGACTTCTGGCAGTGAGGACAGGTGGCCACTACATGTTTGGCATCCGCTGTCGAGATCTCGCATCTCTTTGCCAGTGCTTTGGCTCCAAGGTGGAGTGACTCATGTAGCTGGCGAGCTCTCTGCAATGTCCACACTCCTTTTGCTGCTGTGTCTGCCTTGTCGTTGCCGGTCTGGAAATAACCTTTGATAGGGCTGTGGCTGTTGACGTGGATGACTGATACGGTGCCTTGCCGTGAGGAGAGGGCTTCTTCTAGCATTAGGGCTGCTGCAGATGTTGACACTCCTGGTCCTGACATGGCTAGGCAGAGCCTTGCCACGAATATAGAGTCCGTCACGATATTGAGGTGCTCTTCTCGGAAAAGTCCGCATGCTAAGACCACTGCTGCTGCTTCCAGAAGCTGTACTGACAGCGTGGGGTCACACGTTTTGATGCAATGCCATTGTTCTTCTGCCTGCCACACTGCCACTGCGGTGGAGGTCTTAGAGGAGGCATCTGTGAAGACTGTTGGTCCTGGCATCGGTCGGTCTGTGACTTTTGGAGGCACGTCTATATCCACAATGGTTAGCAGCTGAGTCCAAGGTGGTCTGGCAGCATAGGAGATTTCTCCTCCGAAGCCGGTGAGAGCAAGGGCTAGGTGCTCTGATATCGTGGTTGATTCTGTGGCTGGTTGCTTCCGGAGAGGAAGGTAGATTCTTGTCGGCTCAGTTCCCAGGTGCTTCAGAGCAAGCCTCCTGCCTTTCATGATGATGTTGGCGATGCATTCCACTGCCGGGGAAAATGCACGAGCTGGTCCTCCGAGGACCACCCACTGGATCGGTCGGGACTTCTCAGGGGGTCCTTGGGCCAGTGCTCCCACTCCTCCCTTCGGTGTGAAGTGGACATATAGGTCGAGTGGCATGCTTGGGTTCCACCTGGCAAGTGTGCCAGTGGACATCTGATGTTCGATGAAGTCCAGGGAGCTCATTGCTTGTGGTGTCAGCAGCTTGGGTTCCCACGGGTGCTTTCCTTTCAGGAGGTCATATAGGGGTTCCATGACCTCAGGAGGGATCAGGATGATGTTCCGGAGCCACTGCAGAGACCCCACCAGGCGCTGCATGTCGTGGAGTGTCTTGACGTCTCGGCGGACTTTCACTTTGGGGGGGGTCACATAGGAGTCTGTGATCCCCACTCCCAGGAAGGTCACGCAGGGTCCTTTCTTGATCTTTGCACTCGCGATCTCGAAGCCGTTGGCCTGGAGGGTTTCTGTGATTTTGGACACTAAATGATCCACTTGGCTTGCTGATGGTGCAGCTACCAGGATGTCGTCCATATATTGGATGATGGTTGCAGCAGGGTAGGAGCGCCGGACTGGCATCAGTGCTTTGTCCACAGTGATCTGGCATATGGTCGGGCTGTCCACAAAGCCTTGTGGTAGCACTTTCCACTGGAAGCGGAGGTTGGGCTGGTTGCTGTTCGGGAACACAACAGAAAAAGCAAACCGTTCCTTGTCCTCAGGGTGCAAGGGTATGGAAAAGAAACAGTCTTTAATGTCCAGCACTGCGCATGGCTGCCTTTCTGGGATGGCTGAGTTCATAGGCAGCAGTGTCTGAACCGGGCCCATGGATCGGGCTGTCTTGTTCACCTCTCTCAGGTCGTGGATGAGACGATAGCTTTCTCCAGACTTTTTGGGGATCACAAATACAGGGGTGTTCCACGGGCTGACAGAGGGTTCTATGTGACCCTTTTGCAGCTCACGGTCAACTAGTTCCAGCAAAGCTGCCATTCGAGGCTTTGACAGGGGCCACTGCTCAACATAGACTGGGTCTGATGATTTCCAGGTCAGTTTAATCGGCAGCGGGGGGTGGACAGCAGTGGCCCTTATGATAAATTTGTAATCTTGACTCCCAGCATGGAGAGGATATCTCTCCCTATCAGGGGTGGAGAGTTTTGCAGGACATAGGGGTAGATAGCTACTGTCCGCTCTGGTCCCCTTTTTGTATGGAGTGTTATAGCCACTAATTGGGTGCTTCTCCA
The DNA here is from genome assembly GCA_020086605.1 of Lanius collurio. Taxonomy (NCBI): domain Eukaryota; kingdom Metazoa; phylum Chordata; class Aves; order Passeriformes; family Laniidae; genus Lanius; species Lanius collurio. The sequence goes on from JACBWW010001115.1 coordinate 7,226, forward strand.
CGCTCGGGTTGCTCCCCCCACTCCGTTCACTGGGGGGACTTCTGTTAATTGCCAGTGCCGGGGCCAGTGTGCTTGGGGAAAAATTGAACAATCGGATCCTGTGTCTGCCCAAAATTGGAGCTTTATGATGTGGGGGTCCCGACTGCCATAAAGGCGGCATGCACCCCACACCATCGGAGGCTCTGTCCCTATATTCATTGCCAGGGCCACCCAGGGATTGTGCTCTGGGGCGCCTCCTGCTGGTTTTGCGGCACAAGCGCGGCTTGTGGCTGCGGCGGGTGCGAGAGTGCTGCCTGCGATGTTGCGAAATTCTGCATTTGCATCGCTGGCAGGGGTGCAAAATTGGCTGCCTCCTGGGGGGGCATAGGGTATAACGGCCCCCTGCCCCACTGGGGGTTGGCATGGGCGGGCCGCCGTGCATTCGCTGTGGGAGGGGGCTGAGTGCGGCCCGCACGCCCCCTCCCTCTCCCGTTTCCCTGGACCCGGGACCTGCATTCCTTAGCGAAGTGTCCCTTCTTCCCGCAGACCCAGCATGGACCTCTCGGGCGTGCTTGGGTCGGGGGAACCGCCGGGGAGGGCTGAGTGGGCGTGGGGCAGCTTACTGCGACATGTCCCGCCTGGCCACATTTGAAACATGCCATTGCACTGGTTAGGGCATGGACAGCGGCTTGGATTGGTGTAAACTGCTCTTCTTTTATAACATGTTTAATCATATCAGCCACACTGGCCCCGATTGGCAGAGAGCGTAGGATGTCTCTGGTGATAGAATTACTCTGCTGCTTTAAACAGTCAGCTAGCACAGAACCCTTGGCCTCTGCAGGCAGGGTAGAGGCCTCTATCGCCGCCTGCAGGCGGTCTACAAACTGCGTGAAGCTTTCACTTTCTGCCTGTTTTATGGTCAGCCACTGAGATGGCTTGGCCACCATACGGGAAGCCGTTCTGATGGCTTCTCTCGCAGCTCTAGTCGTGGCCCTGACTTCCTCAGCACGCAGCTGCATGGCCTGCTGTTGGGGAGTTATCATATCATCGTGCTTCCCCATCAGCCGGGATAAGCTGGAGCCTTGTAGTTGTTGCCCCGCCCCAGAACCCTGGACCAATAGTTTTGTGAGGTTATCTCTCCATTCTTGTTTAAAAATAATTAATCCAGCACCATCAAGAATCATACGGGTTATTTGTATAATGTCAAAGGGTAATAAATCATCATTGCAGAACACACCATCTATTAGGGTAGAGACCATAGCAGAGTCTAATCCTTTTTCTGAAATCGCTTTTACAATTGCTTGTATATCTTTGACATTTATGGGGCTGTATGTTCTCTGCTGGTTCCCTTCTGCCCCTGTAACTCTGACCGGGAAAGCGTGAATTGAAGCCGAGGGCTTCCACTCAGCACAAGCTATCTTTATTTGCCCCCAGTCAGTAAGTTTGCATCGTGATTGCTTTTTAATATGGTTTGAAGCTTTGTTCGATTTTGCTTTAAACCACGTTACTTCAGCTTCCTCCGATTCAGAGCCTGAGTCAGCCTCTGACGTCTCGCTAGAGTCATCGGAGCTGCTCTGACTCTGTTCTGAGGCGGAAGTCGAGTGCCAGCGCACTTCCGGGTTGCCGCGCCTTTTTGTTCGGCTCCGGCCCCGCTCCTCCCCCCGGGGGTGGTGCCGCTCCCGCCCCCTGGGCTTGCCCTGCCTCCCGCAAGGGGAGGTCTCTGCCTTATATGGCGGCGGCTTTGGGCGTGGCTCCCGATCAGGCATGCGCTCTCTGCCGCTCCCCCGCGCAGGCGCGTTCGCAGAAGCCAGCAGCTCCTGTCTGAGCATACGAGTCTCTGCTTCTCGCGCATGCGCATACTCGCGCCCGCCCCAGATATCCAAGCCCCGCCCATCCCCTCCGCAGTCGGCGCCATTTTTCAAACCGCATGGCGAGTCGGGGGGCGCCCGCGCCTCCTCCATCGCCGCTTGTTCTGCGCTCCTGGCCTCCTCCGTCAGATCTCCCCAAAAGAGCCGCGCACGCAGCTGCACTTCCCGCCCGGAATCGGTGGTCGGCGGCGGGCAAACGGATTGGGATAACGCGACTTTTTGGGAGGTTTCTGCCGGAGGGGTTGGGCTCGACGGGACTGGCAGGGGGGTCAGGGGGTTCTCTGGGGGCCCCGGGGAGTTTGATATCGGGCTCGGGGAGGGGGAAAACATGCTTGGTCCCGGTGGGTCTCTATTCAAGGGGAAATCGCCCTCGGGGGGGGTCTGGGTGGTCGCCCCAATCCCGACCCTCGGGGTATTCAATAAATACACACGCGCCGCACTCCACGTCTCTTGTTCCTCTATCGCCTCGCTTAAAGCTTTTTCCACCTTCCCCCACGCTTTAAGGGTTTTACCGCTGCCTGAGGCTTTAGTATCCTCAGCTAATGCAGCTGTACATCTCTCCCAAACCTCCGAATGTAATATTTCTACAGGGCGTTCAATCACCCTAAGCTCTAGAAGCCTTGCTAACGCAAGTTTAAAATCTCTGAGCCCACACTGAATTCCCCACTGCTTATAAATTGATTCGATTACCTTAGCTATTGCGTCCATGACGATAGCTGGTACGGGGACGTCTCCCCCGCCTGAAGTCAGGCTTGGCCTGCTCCGGCCGCTGTTTCTCGTCCAGGTGAAATCCCGTCACCGGAGTCGATTTTTTCCTCCCGGGTTTCGGCACCACTTGTCGCCTTCTGATGTGAAGGCGGGCGACCTGGTTTCAAGGGTACAGCACGGCGGCCTAGCCTCTCTCAGACCGCTCGGACCACAGACACACAGGCATCAATATGATGGATGATCTAATGGCGTTTATTATCTTGTCTCGTGGGGTTAAATAGGTAAGGGGGTTTCACTACGTCAGAAAGGGGGCGGTGGGACTAGCCAGAGTTAGTGGGACAGTGGAAAACTACAGGAATTTTAAGGAGTGGTGGGTTGCATACCTTGGGTGATAGCTTATCTCAGGGGATGAGGGAGAGAAGGGGCCCTGCTTCTTTCCGTCACATCCCGAAATCTTCCGACCGCCTGTCCCTTACCACTACACTCTTGTTGATGTCTTTAAGTTTTCTTTCCTTCTTTTTTCTTTCCTTGTTGAATTTTTTACCTTTGTTTCTTGTTCTTTTTTGTTCCTGTAGCTTTCTGTCCTTCATTTTTCTTTTTTGCTTTTTTCCGTTTTTTTTTCCTGTGTCTTTCTTTTTTGTTCTTTTTCTCCGTTCTTCCTTGTTGCTTTCTTTCTTCTCTATTTCTCTTTTTCTGGTATATTCTTGTTGGTTTCATGTTATTTACCCTTTTTTCTTTCTTTCGTCTTTTTTCATTTTTTTGTTGACTTCTGACTCTTCATTTTCTTTCTCTTTCTTTTTACTCCTTATTTTCTATTTCCTTTTCTTGTTGTTTCCTGTGTTTTTAAGTTCTTTCATTGTTTTTCCTTTTAAAAAATTTTTCCTTGTTTTGTTTCTTGTTGTTTTCTTCAGTTCTTTCTTTTTTTTAATCTTTTTCTTCATTTTTGCTATTTTTTCTTTGTTGTTAGTTTCTGTTTTTCTTTCATTTTTTCATTTTCTTGTTTATTTCTGCCTTTTGATTTTCTTCTTCTTACTTTCACTTTTATTATATGTTTGCTTTCTTTCTTAATTTTTTAATGTTCTTCCTTTTTTTTTTTTGTTTCTTATTGTTTTCTTCTCACTTCTTTTTTCCCATTTTCTTCTTCGTTTCACAATATTGAGTCTTTTTTTCTTTCTTTCATTTATTTTTAATTTTTCTTTGCTTTTTAGATTTTCTTGTTGATTTTAGTTTTCTTTTTTTGTTTTCTTGTTGGTTCTTTCACTTTTTCTTGTTCGTGTCACATTATTGAATCTCTTTCTTCATTTTTGAATCTTCGTTCATTTGTGGTTTTTGTTGCTTTCTGTCTTCTCTCCTTTTTCTCTTTTATTTTTTCTTGTATCTTTTTGTTCTTTTTTTCTTTCTTCTTTGTTTCTTTCTTCTTTTTTTCTTTTATTTTCTTCTTGGTTTCATAATATCTATTTTCTTGTTGGTTTCGTGTTATTTAGGCTTTCTTTTTTTCTTCCTGTCATTCTTTCATTATTGTTATCTTTTAGCTTTTTTTTCTTTCTTCATTTTTAATGTTTTTTTGTTCCTTTTTTATTTTTTATTGTTTCTTTTGCTTTCTTCTTTCTTTTTTTTTTTCATTTTTCTTCTTAGTTTCAAGTTTGTTTGCTTTTTTCACATTCTTGTGGATTTCTTTTAGCTTTCTCCATTTTTTAATCATTTTTCTTTCTTTTTCCCATTTTTTTGTTGCTTTCTTTTTTTGCTTCTTTCTTTTCTTTTTCTGCTTGTTTCTTGTGTCTTCCTGATCTTTTTTTCTTTCTTCCTTGTTTCTTTCTTTCTTTTTTTTCTTTATTTTTCTTTTGTATTCTTGTTGGTTTCATGCTATTGAATCTTTCTTTCTTCTTTTCTTTTTTCATCAAATTTTTCATTTTCCTGTTGATTCCTGTCTATTTATTTTCATTCTTTCTTCTTTTCTTTTTATTAGATTTTTTACTTTCTTTCTTTCTTGATTTTTAATGAATTTTCTTTCTTTTTTATTGTTTCTTGTTGCTTTCTTCTTTCTTTTTTCATTTTTCTTGTTGGTTTCACATTACTGAGCATTTCTTTCTTCTTTAACTTTTTCATTTACTTGTTGATTTCTTTTACCTTTATTTATTAATTCTTTACATTTTTAATTTCTTTTCCTTTTTTTTGTTGCTTTCTTTCTTGTTTTGCTTTCTTTCTTTCACTTGATTCTTGTCTTTAAGTTCTTTTTTTCTTTCTTTCTTTTTTTTTTTTTTTTTTAATGTCCTCTTTCTTTATCTTTTCATTCTTTCTTTCTTTTTTCCTGTTTCTTGTAGGTTTCACGGTATTGAGTCATCCTTTCTTTTTCATTTTATTAATCTTTTTATTCATTTTGTTTTCTTTTTTTGTTGCTTTCTGTCTTCTCTCTCTTTTTTGCTTTGTTTCTTTTCTTCATTTATTTTTTCTTGCATATTTCTTTTTTGTTCTTTTTTTTTCTTTCTTACTTGTTTCATTTTTTCTCATTTTTCCCTTTTCCTTTTCTGTTATGTTCTTGTTGGTTTCATGGTAATTAGTCTTTCTTTACTCCTTTCTTTCTTCTTTTCTTTTCTTCTTCTCTTTTTTCAATTTCTTGTAATTAGTCTTTCTTTACTCCTTTCTTTCTTATTTTCTTTTCTTCTTCTCTTTTTTCAATTTCTTGTTGATTTCTCACTTTTCATTTTCTTTCCTCCATTCTTCTTTCATATCATTGCTTTCTTTTTCTGTTTCTTGTCACTTTATTTCTTTTTTTTTTCTTCTATTCTACTTTTCTTCCTTTCTTTTTCTGTTTCTTGTTGCTTTCTGACTTTTGGCTTTCTTTGTTTCTTCATTTTCTTCCCTTTTTTGTTTGTTACTTTCTTCCTTACTTCTTCTTATTTTTTATCTTTCTGCTTTCTTTTTCCTTTGTTTTTGTTGTTTTCTTTTGTCTTTCTTCCTTTTTCCTTTTTGCTTTCTTTGAAATTTTTGGTTTCTTTTGTCTTTCTTTCTCTTCTTTTTTCTTTCTTCCTTGTTTCTTTCTTCATTCCATTTTTGTCTTTCTAATTTTATTTTTGGTTGGTTTCCTGTTATTTAGGTTTTTCTCTTCTTTTCTTTTGTTTTCATTTTCTTCTTCACTTTTCATTTTCTTGTTGATTTCTGTCCTTTGATTTTTTTCCTTTCTACCTTTCCTTCATTTTTATTATCTTTTGGCTTGTTTGCTTTCTTTCTTTTTAAATGTTTTTTGTTGTTGTTGTTTTCTTTTTTATTTTTTCTTGTTGCTTTCTTCTTTCTTTCTTTTTAAAATGTTTCTTACTGGTTTCATATTATTGAGTCTTTCTTCTTTTCTTTTCTTTTTCATCACTTTTTGTATTTTCTTGTTGATTTCTGTCTTTTCATTTCTTTCTTCCTTTTCTGCTTTCTTCTCGTCATTTTTATATCCTTTTGCTTTCTTCTTTCTTCTTTTTTTTTTTCTCTTTTTTAATTTTCATTGATTTCTGTCTTTTGATTTTCTTTCTTTCTGTACTTTTATCATTTTTGCTTCATTTTTCAACGTTTTGCTTTCTACTTTTCTTTTATTCTATTTTTCTTCTTTTCTTTCTCCTATTGTTATTTTTGTATTCGTTCTTTAGTTCATGTTTTTATCTTTTTGCTTTCATTTTTCTTTCTTTCTTAATTTTTGAATGTATTTTTTTTCTTTTTTTCCTTTGCTTTGTTTCTTGTTGCTTTCTTTGTTCTCTTTCATTTTTCTTCTTGGTTTCATGTTATTAAGTTTTTTTCCTTCATCTTTTATTTTTCTTGGCTTTTTGCATTTTCTTGTTGATTTTTTTAGCATTCTTTCTTTCTTCATTCTTTTATCATTTTTCTTTCTTTTTCCTGTTATTTTTTGTTGCTTTATTTCTTCTTCTTTCTTTTTCTTTTATTTTTTCGTGTGTCTTTGTCTTTTTTCCTTTCTTTCTTGTTTGGTTATTTTCCTTTCTCTTTTTAGTTTACTTTTTTGTTTCATGTTATTGAGTCTTTCTTTTTTGTATTTTTTTATATTTTTACTTTGCTTTCTGTAGAAAATCTATAGGGGGCGCTGTGCTCAGTCGGTTCAGGGATGATTTCTACAGTTCAAGGCAGCTCCTGAAACATGCAGTTTATTTGCAAGGGTCGTGGGTGCAGGAGCTCTGCCTAAGCTGCCAGCCACAGCTTAGGGCATGCCCCAGAGAGAGCGAGAGAGCATAGGGGTAAGAAGGAAGTGTAGAGAGCTTAAGAGACGAGAGCTTTAGAGAGAGAGAGCTTAAGTGTAAGAGCTTGAGAATAAGAATGGTAAAAGTCTGGTTACATGATATTATATCTCTTCCTATACTGAATATGGTAATAGTACAACATCCAATCAATAGAAGACAGCAATCCTTATAGAATTTACATACAACCTATCAAAACTACTACATTACCATACTGTGTTATATTTTAACTCCTAAAACTATTTTCTAAAACTACTTTTTTCTTCCCTGCCACGCTGGCAGGGTCTCTCTGACCCTTGGACCTTTCTGTTTGCTAAAGCATCCTCTTCTTTGCTAAAGACATTGTTCAACCAAGAGGGATTCTCCTTCAGCTGGCTAGTTCTTTGTTTTTTGGTTGTACATTGACTAACAGCTTGGTATCTTATATTTCAAAGCTAGCTTTCATTTCTATTTCACTTACAGATTTTATATTTCCAGAATCTTTTGCCAAGCAGTCATATTTATAAGGTTTCCTTATTTCATCCTCCCCAACAGCTTTCTTTATTCCTTCTTTTTCATTTATTAATGTTTTTTTCTTTGTTATTTCTTTTTGTGACTTGTTTTTCTTTTCTGCTTGGCTTTCTTTTTTCTTTTTTCTTATTGATTTCACATTATTGAGTCTTTCTTTTTTTTCTTTCTTTTCATTCTGTCTTTCTTTTTCTTTTCCATGTTTTTATCTCTGTTTTTTGTCTTTTTTTTTTCTGTTTCTTGCTGCTTGCTTTGTTTTCTTTCTTTTTTTCCTTTTTTCTATTTTTCTTCCCCTTTTTATCCTTCCTTCCTTCCTTCCTTCCTTCCTTCCTGCCTGCCTGCCTGCCTGCCTTCCTTCCTGCCTCCCTTCCTTCCTCCCTCCCTTCCTTCCTCCCTCCCTTCCCTCCATCCCTTCCCTCCATCCCTCCCTCCCTCCCAAGCCACTTCTCACCCCACTGAAGGATTGCAAAGCACCAGCATCCCCTCCAAATTGGGGTCCTCTCACCCTCCCAAAATGTGGGGACTCCACCTCAGCCACTCAAATTCCTGGGGGTTTACGGCACCTTCCCCAAAGTCACTGAAACCTCCCAGAAGCCACTTAGAGGCCCCAAAATTGTCAAAAAGCAGCAGGAGCCTCATGAAAAGTGGCTCCTGGTTATTCTCCCTGGAGTGCCCCACTCCAACTGCCGAAACCACCCCATCCCTCCCAAACTTCATCCCACCCCCATGATCCCATCCCATCCCATCCCATCCCATCCCATCCCATCCCATCCCATC
>JACBWW010001116.1:0-15996 GCA_020086605.1 Lanius collurio
GAATAAAATCAAGGGATTCCCCGGCCAAGGAGGGGAAATCTCCGCAGTTGGGTCAAGCTCAGCCCTTCAGCAGAGAATTTCCTTCCTTCGGGAGGCGAAGTTCGCTCGGGGTTGTTCGAAACAGTGAAAGAAATCGGGGAGGGACCCAAACCCCCAAAATCTGAGGGGCTCCGCAGCCCTCCCCGAGCCCTGCGCGGTCGGAGGAGCGCTCGGGGGAGCGCAGGTGCTTCCTCAGTTCTTCCCGAAAAAAGGAATATCCGTGGGAAGGGGCAGATCCCCGCAGCCATCCCGTGAAACTCCGGCATAATCCGGGGAGCGGGGATAGAAAATCCCCTTTTAAAGCGCGGCTCGGAACTCGCTCTGCGGGAATTCCCGGCCGCCGGCCCTGAAAGGGTTAAGGGGCCGCGCTCGGTCCCTGCCAGGCGGAAATGGTCCAAGTTCAAGCGCGGCTCTCCCGCAGGAATTGCAGCCGGGAAGGAGCCGCGGGCATGGCCGGGACCTGCCGCGAGTCCCACTTTTATTATTACGGCATCAAATTCGCGCTCTCCGCCTACGCCACGCTCTTCTCGGTACGTCTTTTTCCCGGTTTTTCCCCGTTTTTTCCCGTTTTTTCCCATTTTCCCCCGCGTTTTCCCCTTTTCCCGCGCGTTTCCCCGCTGTTTCCCCACCCCCCAGGGGGGATTTGGCTTTTCCAGCGATTTCGCTTCTCCGATTTCCCCTTCCCGAAGCCCCAAATCCTTGAGGAAAACCCGCGGTGCCTCCAAGCCCCGGGGCCGGCTCCAAACCGGGAATTTTTGGGGTGGTTGGCACCAAACTGGGCAGTTTTTGGGGTCCCAAACTGGGCAGTTTTTGGGGTCCCACCTGGGCAATTTTGGGGCGAACCCGCGGGTTTTAGGGGAGATTTCCGAGCGCATCCTCCCCCAGCGCGGCTCCCGCGGATCCTTCCTGGCATCGAATCCTGTTCGGAGCATTAAAAAAATCGGGAAATTCAGAATTTTCACCCCCTGCAGACACCAAGGGAGGGTTTTAGCCACGGTTTTTATTGGAAAAATGAAAAATGAAGCGATTTTTAGGCGGTTTTTGAATCCCTGAACTTCACTCGAGGCGGGATTTCGCCGCACCTGGGAGGTGCAAACACGTGCGGGAGCAGGAGAGGGAAAACCCGGGAATTCCAAAGCCCTTTTTAGGAAGTTTTTGGTTGTTTGGGGTTTTTTTGTTATTTTTTTTTTCCCTTGTGTAACCCCGAGTTTATTTACAAATATTTCCTCCCCAGAGATGAATAACGCGGGGAGGGGCGGAGAGTCCAGGTGTGAGCGCAGAAATTCCTGTGCAGGTGCTCGGAAATGATTTGAATTCCTGTTTTTGTTTCTTTGCCTGGATGAGCTCACGGCAGGGCAGGCCCGGCCCTCGTGCCTGAGACCCCAAAAATCCCCCCAAAATGGGATTTTTTTGGGGAATATCTCCCGGATTTCCCAGCGCTCTGCTGGGTGGGAAAGCTCTGAGTGGCCAGATCTCCGCGAGATTCCCAGAATTCACCCCAAAAATCCGGGTTTCTCCCACATTTCTGGCTCAGCTTGGAGGTCTGGGGTGGGAATTGTGCGATATTTCCAAATGAATTCCTGGGAAATCCGGAGGGTTTGGGCTCTCCAAGGAGCTGATCCCGCTCCATTTGAGGTTTTTGAGGCGCTCTGGGTGCTGAAGGAACCACGGCGTTTTCCGCTTTTCCTCCCAGCTCATCTCCCCTCGGGGAATTGTGGATTAACCCTGGCACAATTCCCAGCTTTTTGGGGAGGGGAATTTTGGAACAGAACCCACCAGCGGGAGACTCGAATTTGTCCAAAAAACGGGAAAACAACCACAAAAAAAACCCTAAACCACCCAACAACCCTGACTTTGGATGGCTCCGAGCCCTCCCACCTCCCTTCCTCAGGCGGGAATTCTGCTCCAGGGAATCCACGGGAATCCTGCGGCTCCCGGGCCCTTTCAGCCTGACCCAATTCCGGCCTCATTTGCATAATCGCCGCCCAATTAATTCCGAGAACCCTCCGAGCCTCGTTAACGACGGGGTCGAGGCCGGGGCTGTTCCTGGGATGTTTTTCCCCGATAAAACCAGGATTTTGTAGGAATTTGATTTGGAAATTTGACTCCCTGGGATAAAAACCCGGCGGGATGAGGGTTGGGTTGGTCGCCATGGAGGGGAGAGGAGTTCTGGGGGTTCCAGCCTGTGGAAAATGGGATTTCGAGCTGGGAAAATCCGGGAAGGAGCCTGGGATGAGCCGGAGAGAGGCTTTAAACCAGGGAATCGTGGGTTGGTTTTAATCCGGAGGAGCAAAGATTTGGGATTTGCTTTCCCCCCAAAAAACCTCTTCTTCCCTTTCCTTGGAAAATTGAAAAATACAAAAAGTACAGAAGATTCTTTTCCCCAAAAATCTGGAAATGGGGGTTTCAACTGACCCAGCTAAAAATCGGGGTTTTTACATTCCCTCTGGGAAAAAAAGAGGCCATTCCCGACATTCCCTCGGGAGGAGCTCACGGCCCCGGGAGAGCTTTTCCCACTTCCCGCCTCACCTCGGGATCAGCCGGGAGCTCAACCCCACCCAGAGCCGTGTGTTAATTATTCCCTATCCCTTAATTGCATCCCATCCCAATTCCAAGCGGCTCCAGGAGTTCTCAGGGTTTCCCAGCAGCGAATTCCAGCGAGGATTTATCCTTTATCCTTTCTCCTTCCCAGCTCCTCTCCCGGGTTTTTCACAATGGGATGGGGAAAATCCCGGAGAGGGGTTTTGGGATGGGAAAAATCCCGGAGAGGGGTTTTGGGATGGGGAAAATCCCGGAGAGGGGTTTTGGGATGGGGAAAATCCCGGAGAAGGGGTTTGGGATGGGGAAAATCCCGGAGAGGGGTTTTGGGATGGGGAAAATCCCGGAGAGGGGTTTTGGGATGGGGAATATCCCGGAGAGGGGTTTTGGGATGGGGAATATCCCGAAGAGGGGTTCGGGATGGGGAATATTCCGGAGAGGGGTTCGGGATGGGGAAAATCCCAGAGAGGGGTTTTGGGACGGGCTGTGGCACATCCCAGAGCCGGGGGCGTTTTTCCTTGGACATCTCCCACTTCCCCCTCTCCCTCGGAGCCTCTTTTTCCTCCCGAATCCCGAAAATCCCGAAAATCCCCCTGCAGATCCTGGGGCTGCTGATCCTGAGCGTTGGGATCTACGCCGAGGTGGAGCGGCAGCGGCACAAAACCTTGGAAGGGATTTTCCTGGCTCCGGCCGTGCTGCTGCTCCTGCTGGGAGTCACCGTGTTCCTGGTGTCCTTCGTGGGAATGCTCGGGAGCCTCCGGGACAACCGGACCCTGCTGAAGGTGGTGAGGATCGGGATGGGATTCCAGGGATCCGGAGCCGCGTCCGGGGCTTCTCCGGGAGGGAATTCCACGGATCCAGAGTCACCTGCACGGTTTGGGAATGGCAGGGAGGGAATTCCATGGATCCAGAGTCACCCGCACGGTTTGGGAATGGCAGGGAGGGAATTCCATGGAGGCAGAGTCAAACCCACGCCTGGGGGATCCCAGGGAGGGAATTCCGTGGATCCGGAGCTCCCATTGTGGTTTGAGAATGGCAGGGAGGGAATTCAATGGGTCTGGAGTCAAAACCATGATTTGGGCATCCCAGGGAGGGAATTCCGTGGATCCAGAGTCATCCCCATGTCTGAGGGATCCCAGAGAGGGAATTCCGTGGATCCGGAGTCATCCCCATGTCTGAGGGATCCCAGGGAGGGAATTCCGTGGATCCGGAGTCAAAACCATTATTTGGGCATCCCAGGGAGGGAATTCCATGGATCCGGAGTCTCCACAATTGTTTGGGGCTCTCCAAGAGGAAATTCCAGAAATCCACAGTCAAAACCACGTCTGGGGGGATCTTAAGGAGGAAATTCCTTGAATTCGGGGTCACCTCCAAGTCTGGGGGATCCCAAGGAGGGAATTCCACGAATCCAGAGTCTCCCCCGTGTTTTCCCTCCCGAGGTCCATCCCGGGATGCGAATTCCCAAGGAAAGCTCCTCCCGCTCCCTGCCCAGCCCCGCTGGGAATCGGGAGGTGAAAAGCCGGGAATTGCTGAGGGGGGAATTGTCCTTTCCCGGCTGGAGGAGGCTCGGGAACAAAAGCAATCAGGGAAAGAGGCGCTGGAGGAGCTCTTGGAGCGGAGCTGGGCCGGGCAGCTGCGGCTTCCTCCTGATTTTGTGGGAAAACGGGGAAATTTGTGCCCAAAAGGGTTCGGGGTTGTGTTTAAAAGGATCTGGAATCTCATTTAAAAGGATCCAGAACTGTGTTTAGAAGGATTTGGGATCATGTTTGAAAGGATTTGAGATCACGTTTAAAAGGATCCAAATTTGTGTCTAAAAAAGACCTGGAATTGTGTTTAAACCTGGATTTGTGTTTTAAAGGATCTGAAATGCGCGTGAAAGGATCCAGGATTGTTTTTAAAAGGATCTGGACTTGTATTTAAAAGGATCCGCATTTAAAAGGATCCTGATTTGTGTCTGAAAGGATTTGGGATTGTGTTGGGATCCTGTTTTAAAGGATTTGGGATCGTGTTTTAAAGGATGCAGGATTTGTGTCTAAAAGGATTTGGGATTGTGTTAAGAAGGATCCAGATTAATATTTAAAGGATGTGGGATCGTGTTTTAAGGGATGTGAATTTGTGTCTGAAAGGATCTGGGATTCCTGTTTAGAGGATCCGGGCTGGTTTCTCCCCGGAGCCGCGGATTCCCCCTGGAATTCTCAGGCCGGGGATGATTTGTGCCCGCTCAGGGCGCCTGAAAGCTCCATCCATCTCCGCCCCCGCAGCGGGAGCGGCCGCGCCTCCTTCCCATTTATCCACAGGGAACGTTCCCGACGTCCCAAAAATCCTGGGATCGATGTCCCCGAAACCCCAACCCCGCGGGACTCGTGCTCGGCAGGGAGAGGAATTAAACGGCCCCAATTCCTTTGTGTCCCGGGCTTGGAATATCCTGATTTTCCACCCTGGATGGCCCTTTCCAGGCGCGTTCCCGGCCCTTTCCAGGCGCGTTCCCGGCCCTTTCCAGGNCCGGCCCTTTCCAGGCGCGTTCCCGGCCCTTTCCAGGCGCGTTCCCGACCCTTTCCAGCCACATTCCCGACCCTTTTCCTGCTCCTGCTCTGACTTTTCCTTCCGCCTGCAAAAGTGGCCAAAAAGGGGGATAAAACCAGAACCTTGGGAAGGGTTTGGACACGGAATGCGGCTGTTCCGAAGGGTTTGGAGATTCCTGGAGAATCCCAAAGATTTGGGAATTGCGGCACCCTCTCCTCTAAATCTGCGCCGCGATTTCTTCCCTGCCTTGGAGCCTGAGGCGGAGCGGGGCCCGCGGGGCTTTTCCCGGCTGGAATTTGGGATAACGACCATGGAACAAAACCTGGGAGAGCCTTCAGGGAGGGAAGGAGCAGCTCCGAGCGCCGCCGCTCCCGGCCCGGGGGAGGAGTTATCGATTCCCGAGCTTTCTGAGGGAATTTGCGTCACTTATTGGGACTGATGAGCTCATTAACGGGAGCGGCGTTAATTGAATCGGGATCGAGCGGCTCCTCCCTGACTCAGCATCCGGAGGAAGATTCCCTTGGGAAGCGTCTCCATGAAATCCGGGCTTTGCTTTGTGCCCCTTCCCGGTGCCCTCTCCGGGAGCTGACCCGTGGGCCACGCCAATTCTGGCCAAAATTCCGGGAAAAACCAGAATTCCCACGGGTAATTCCTCACTTCCCTCGTGATTTTGAACTCTGGGACGGGATCCTGATTTGGGTGGATTTTTACTCTTTTTTGTTGCTGCTGGGATTTTCCTCAGGGGCGAATCCCTGAATTTGTGGGATCTGCGGAAAGGGAATATCTGGGATTTTGCCAGGAGTTCCATTCCCAAATGTGCCCATGGCTGCTGCAATCCTTGGGAATGCCAAAAAGTTCCACTTCCCACCCTATCCATGGGTTTGGATGCTCCACTGGGGCATTTTTTTTAGTGAAGAAAAGTCGGATTTTGCTCCAGCTTCCCAATTTTCCAGACCTGGATTTGTGGCTGCTTCATTTGGAAATCCTCTTGGGATTCCGAAGGAATTGTGGGATTTGGAATTCTGAATTTACAAATTCTGGATGTCCAGAGGGGTTGAGCATTCCCTGTGGGTTCCCTTTTCTTTGGAATTCCAGTCCGAATCCTCCGTTTTCCTCCCCAGTTTTTCCCAGGACCACGAGCTGAGCTCTTTTTTGGGATTTCTCCCTTGGAAATGGGGACTTTTCCAATCTCTGCCTTTAGGGCTTGGCCCGGCCCAAACGGAGCTGGAAAGGAGGGAATGGTGGGAATGGCCAAAAGGAGCAAACCCCCCCGGGCAGAGCGGGATAAAATCCCGATTTTCTGGGATTGGGGAATCCAGAGGAGCCTCCCGTGGCTCTGTGGAGGGAAAATTCCATCCCGTGGGATTTCAGGCACTTCTGGGCTCTGCCCAGCGCTTCCCACTCGGGCTGGAACCCCAATCCTTGGTCTCTACTCCAATTCCAAAATTCCAGTTGGAATTTTTTTTCCCACTAAAAAGGTCCCAAACCCCTCAGGTTTCGTTTTTCCCGTTGGGTTTTGGCCGAGGCTGAAGGAAAGGACGGAATTCCCAGGATGGAATTCCCAGGATGGAATTTCTCCCTCCTGCTGCTCGATCCGGAGCCCTGAGCCCAAATCCACCCCATTTCTTTGGAATTTCCATGGATTTGGAGGTGGGGACAGGCTCCTGTCACCTCCCTAATTACGGGGTTCCTTCCCTAATTACCCCTGGCCCTAATGAGCTGCTGTGGGCGGTGCTGCTGCTCCGGGGAGGGCGGAGCTCGTTAGTGGGGGTTAATTAACAACCCCTGAGCTCCAGGAGGAATTCTGGGATGGGCAGGATTTTGGGAATTGGGGCGAAGCCGAGGGCAGAGCGAATATCCCGGGAATAAATCCCCTCTCTCCCAATCCCGCTTTTTTTTAAGGGGTTTTTGGGGGATTTCAGGCGGTTGCCATGGGAACCGCCCTCCCTCCGGGGAGCGGGAGCCTCCAAAAATTCCGAGGGAGGAGAAAAGCGGGAGCTGGGCTGGGCTGGGCTCTCCGGCCTTGGAACAGCGGGATGCGATGCCGGAATTCCCGATGGGAATGGGCTGCAAGGACTCCAAACCTCCCGCTCCGGGCCCTTCGCTCCAGCGGGATCTGCAATTCCCGAGGGAGGGAGGGAGGGAAAGGAACGTCAAAGCTTCTCCAGGGATGCAAAAAATTCTCGGCTCTGAGCATTCCTAAATGGGGGGGAAAAACCATGGAAAACCCCAAAATTTGGGGAGGGAAGGCTGGGAATGTCCTGGCCGGGACTGGGGGAGCAGGGCCCGCTTTGTTGCCTGGATTTTGTGGGAATCCTCCCTTGGATAGCCCTTCCAGCCTGGAAAACCACAGGATATTTGCTCCCCCTTTTCCCACTTTTTCTCTTTCCCACGCGGATTTTCCCCTCCTGGTCCCTCCCCCGCTCCTTCCCCGCTTCCCAAACTCCTTTCCCTGTCAGGAGGAGACCTCTGGAAAGGATCCGGAAATGGAATTTTGGGAATTCCGGGTGTTCCAAAGCGGATCCCGGGGTCCCTGGAGCTGGGATAATCCCTCCTTCCCTCATTCCAGTTCTTCTGGGTGCTCCTGCTGATCTTCCTGACGGAGCTGCTGCTGATCTTCATCGAGATCATCTTCGAGAACAAGGTGGGAGCGGCCTCGGGGTCCCCTCCGGGGTCCGGCATTCCCGAAAAACGCAATTCTCATCCCCGAAAATCGAGGTTTTATTCCTAAAAATCGAATTTTTATTCATGAAAACCGAATGGTTACTCCCAAAACTTGAATGGTCATTCCCAAAAATTTAACTGCTATCCCTGCACATGGAATTGTTATCCCTGCACATGGAATTGCTTCCCTGGAATGTTCTGGAAGCTCTCCCTGGATCCTTCCCTTCTCCAGGGGAACATTCCCAGCTCTCCCAGCCCCGGGGTGGAGAATCCCGGAATCCTGGGGGGGTTTGGGTCGGGATGTGCCCTGAGGAGCCCTCGGCCCCTCTGATCGCTGGAAAACCGAATTGTTGGAGTCTTTCCCACAAAACCCCCCCTGCTGCCCCTCCCGGGCCGGGTTTTTGGGGAAAACTCAGCATTAAATCCTTTTTTAATTTTTTTTTGAGGGTGCTCCAGCCCCGTCCCGCAGCTCAGGAATGCTCCGGAGAAATCCGGGATGGAATCCTCGGGAGAGGGAGCTCCGGGATGGAGCAGGAGCTTTAAATTTAAATTTATTTAAAATGAATTCCAATTGAAGGGGGAGATGTCAAAACTTAATTAAACCCCAAACAATGGGAGGGGACGGGACAAATCCGACCTGGAATTGTCGGGAGGCAAAAATCCGCCTCTGGAACTGCGGCCGTTTATTGAATTCCCGAAAACCGGAATTAATTGGATTTTAGATGAAATCAGGGAATTAATTCCGCAGCCTCGGAGCTGCTCAATATTCAAATCAGCCTCGTTGATATGCAAATGAGGCCGGGGGGATTAATGGGATTGGGAGGGAGGGGGTGGAGAGGGAGCAGAACCCCCGGGATGTTCGACTCCCACCTGGAAATGGGGATTTAATTCCAGAGGGAACCTGGGTGAGGCTTTTTGGGGAAAAAGCAGCAGGAACCGGTAAAACCCAGGACCGTGCTGGTTTAGGGAGGAGCAAACCAGGAATGAAAACATTCCTGGAGCCGGTTGAGATTCCCAGGAATCCTCCCCGGGCGTTTTCCCTGTTCCTGCTCATCCCAAATCCGTTTTTCTGTCTTGGGGAACTGCGAAAATTGACATTTTCCGACGTTTTCCTCTTCCCTCCCCTCTCCCACCTGCTTCCAACCCAGGGGAAAATTCCTTTTTCCCATCATGAGCATTCCTGCCGGGCGGAGTTTTGGGAATCAAGTGGAGAATCCGCTCCGGGTCTGCTCAGACCCTCCCCGAGAACGTTCCCAGACATCCCTAAAATTCCTTTTCCATCCAATTAGTGCCTCATTAACTGCCTGAAGTGTTGGAGGAGCAGCAGGGACGGCCCCAGCCCATCCACGCCATTCCCTGCTGGAATTTCCGAGGGATTTCTCGGGATTGGGAAGGACCTGGGGCTTTCTGAGGGCTCCTCTCCCACTTGTGGAATATTTTTCCGTGGATAAATCCCCTCTCAGAGCCCATTTCCCCCTCCCGAGGCAGCAGGACCCTCAGCCAGGGGTTAAAATCCTGATTTCCCGTGGGATTGAGGAGTCTGGAGGAGCTTTGGGATTAAATGGAACAGAACTGGAAAAATCCGGTGGCTGAAGCTGCCCGGATGTGCCGGGAATGGATCCAGAATGCTCCAAAATGATGGATTTTACCCCAGGAAATCACCTTGGGACCGGCTAAAATTCCTCCTCCGGTGCCAGCCCTGAAAAGCTGGGAATTTGGGGCTGTTTCCCCTCAGTTTTCCCCTGTCTGAGCCGCAGTTTTGGGTTTCTCCCTCCCCAGATGAACGAGGTTTTCCACTCCAACATCCAGGCGGGAATCCGGCACTACTACGACGACCTGGACTTCAAGAACATCCTGGATTTCGTGCAGGAAAAGGTTTGGTTGGGAAAGGAGGAGTTTTCCCAAGGAATGCTGAATCCCAGGCCTCGATTCCCCTCCTCCCCAGAGTTTATTCCCATCCCCGGGTGTTTTCCTTCACCCCCTTTGGGATTTGTTGCCGGGTTTTGCCTCAACCCACGGGGATTTTTTTGGGAATTATCCCGGAATTTGTGTCCTGCACTGGGATTTATTTCTGGGAATTCCCAACCCCCCAAAGCATCCTGGACCGGGCTCTTTCCAGACCATTCCATGGCATTTTCCCAGCCCTTTTCCCACCGGCTGCTTCCCTCCAGGAATTTCCTCCCCTTTTTTGGGAGTTGTTCGCCCTCCCTGGCACGGGAATTCCAGGAATTCCAGCTGGGAATCCAGGAATTGTCAGTCCCTGCCTCGGCCCTGCCTGGGATGGAGCAGAGCAGGAGGATCCCAGGGATGAACCTCTCCCAAAATCTGCTCCTGGATGAGTTCAGTGCTGGAAAAATGGGGAAAATCCCTTTTTTTCCCTGCTTTTCCAAGCACTCCAACCTTTCCTGGCCACTCCAGGCTTTTCCTTTCAGGGGCCAAAAGCTCCAATTCCAATCGTTTTCCACACAAAAGTTGGGATAAGGCTCGTTTTTATTCCGTGGAGGCCACGGAGGAGCTTTGATGGAATTTTGTTTGATCTTCGCTGTGGGAAGAAAAGGAAAAAAAAAAAGGGAGATTTTTTTCTTTTTCCTTTTTTCCCTTTGGAGCTGCCGGATTTGATCCCAATTTATCCTGACGGGAATCCCCCCGAGGCCCATCGGGATTTGTGGGATGGCTGAGCTGCCGTGAAATCCATCCCTGAGGGCGCTGCCAGAGCCATCCCCGCCTCGGGAAAAGCTGGGATTTGTCACCTGGAATTAAATCCCAGGAGCGTGGATGAGGCTGATCCCGCTGAAAGCCGGGACGGATCCAAGGCCCTCTCGCAGCTCGGGAAAGCCACGCCCCAATCCCGCTAAAATGGGGATAAATGGGCAAAATTCCCGCTTTTTTCTTTTTTTCCTGGTGCCTCCAACTGCCCTGGGAGCAGGGAAAAATTGGGAATTTGGTGCTGGGGATGCAGGGAATGGGATCGTGGAATGGTTCGGGTTGGATGGGATCTTAAATCCCATCCGGTTCCAGCAGGGACCCCTTCCCCCATCCCAGGCTGCTCCATCCCAAGGGATGCAGCTCCTCTGGGAATCCCATCCCAGCCCCTCCCCACCCTCACAGGCAGGAATCCCCTCCCATTATCCCAGTTAATTATCCCCATTATCCCTTTGTCCATGGGAATCCATTCCCTGTTGTCCCAGAGTAATCGGGCTGATCCCAACCCCCTTTTTTTCCAGGCTGATTCCAACCCCCGTTTTTTTTTCCAGGCTGATCCCAACCCCCTTTTCCAGGCTGATTCCAATCCCCTTTTTTTTTCCAGGCTGATCCCAACCCCTTTTTTTTTCCAGGCTGATTCCAACCCCTTTTTTTTTCCAGGCTGATTCCAACCCCTTTTCCAGGCTGAGTGGGATTTTCCAGGGGTTCCCAAGGGCTCCAGGAATGGGGCAGCCGCAGCTTCCCTGGGAATTCTGCCCCTCCCTACCCTCCCAGCCAGGGATTTCTCCCCCAAATCCCAACCTGACCCCAAACCCCTTGGCGTGGGGATCCCTCCCCCTTTCCCCCCAGCATTCCAGGATTGTCCAGCTCCACGTCTCACCCTCTCCCTGTGTTTTCCCTGCAGTTTTCCTGCTGTGGAGGGGACGAATTCCGGGATTGGGAAGCCAACCAGTACCACTCCTGCAATGGGACCGGGGCCCTGGCCTGTGGGGTGCCCCATTCCTGCTGCATCCGCAAGGTGAGGCCTCAGGGCATGGAAAATCCCCTAAATCCCTGAAAATTCCAGGGAAAAACCTCCTCTTCCAGCTGGTTTTCCACTCGGAGAACGGAATCTCCTTGGGAGAGGCTGAAGGAGCTGGGAGGGGAATTTTGGTTTGGGGGCTGCTCTGGAATCTGCTGGGAGAGCAAATCCCGGGATAAGGCGGGCATGGCAGGGCGAGGGGCCCTTGGAAAGGCCGAGGTTTCCAGCTGTGGGGTGGAAAAGGGCTTGGAAAGGGATCAGGATCAAAAAAGAGATGGCAGTGGCTTGGAAGGATTCGGGAATGTTCCAGGGAAAGATCCGGGGAATCCTTGGAGCCCCTTCCAGGGCCTGGAGGGGCTCTGGGAGAGCTGGAGAGGGGCTGGGGACAAGGGATGGAGGGACAGGACACAGGGAATGGGAGATTGGGGTGGGATTTTGGGAGGGAATTCCTGTCTGGGAGGGTGGGGAGGGGCTGGGCTGGAATTCCCAGAGGAGCCCCCCTGGATCCCTGGCAGTGCCCAAGGCTGGGCTGGAGCCCCCTGGGACAGGGGAGGTGTCCCTGAGGGTGGCCCTGGGTGGGATTTAAGGTCCCTTCCCAAGCCAGACCATCCCAGGATTTTGGGGTCTGCCTCGGCTCCATCCCAGTGTGGATCCTCCCCCAGTTCCTTTCCCATCCGGACACTGCGGGGTTTGGAAGATTTTGGGATCTTGGTCCCAGGACTGGGTCCCAATGAGGGATTTTTGGGGAATGAGGGGATTTTTGAGGAATTTGCTGCCGGGAGGGCTTTGCCCAAGGATCCCTCAGGGCAGGGAAAGGGAAAAGCCTCAATTCCGGGCTCCGGAGGGGAGCAGAATTCCAGAGGCAGCAGCTTCTCCTGGGTGGAATTCCCACATCCAAACCCCCTCCACACCCAGCAGGGATTTTTGGATTGTTCAATCCAACCCTTCCCGGAATCCATCCAAGGATAAAACCTCAGGATCCCGGAAAAAACCCCAAATATCCCAATTGTGCTGGAAAGCTCCCGAAAAAGGCTCTGCTGAGCTCCCTCCCGGATCTCTGGGAATGTCAGCACCGGATCCGAGCCTGGGCCCCGCCCGAGGACGTGGTGCTGGAATTTTCCTCATCCCTCATCAATCCTTCATTGTTCGGGGTTTTTTTTTAATGGAAAAAGAAGGAAATGTGAAGGGGTTTAATGATCAGTGCGAGCCTGATATGCAAATGAGATGCAGATTTGAGATCCTCTCTAATCAAGGCCTTGATTAACGGATCCTGAGGCTCCTGGAGATGGAATGAGGAATTCCTGTGGTGAGGAGGGGGCTGCAGCGAGCCGAGGGCTCTTCATCGAGTGCTCCCATTCCCGTGGGGGTTTTTTGGGACCGTTTGGCAAAGAGAAACCTCAGCAGGGGGAGGGAAAATTCCCGTTAATCCAGAGGGGTTTGGGAAAATTTTTGGGAATGATCCAGGCCATGTTGGAGCAGCTGGGGACAGTGGGAGGGGTCCTGTCCCTCCATCCCTTGTCCCCAGCTCTCCCAGAGCCCCTTCAGGCTCTGGAATGTTCTGGAAGCTCCCCCTGGATCCTTCCCTTCTCCAGGGGAACATTCCCAGCTCTCCCAGCCCCAGAGCGGACAATCCCAGAATCCTGGGGGGGTTTGGGTTGGGATGTGCCCTGAGGAGCCCTCGGCCCCAGCCAGGGCCACCCCAAAGCCCGAGGGACCGGGGTGGCCTGGGCTGGCCCCCTCTGGAATTGCCCCATTTCCTTTGGGGTTCTGGTGTTTCCCGTGGCCTTTCCCGGGCTGGATCCGCTCCCCTTCTCGTTCCCAGGTGCCCGGGGGAGTGGTGAACACCCTGTGCGGGTACCGGACCCTGGACAAGGAGGTGACGTTGGGTTTTTTGGGAATTTGTTGCTCCTTCTTCCCCACATCCCCAAATCCAAACGCTCCCAGCAGGAATTCTCGTTCCCAAGCAAGGCTGGGGTGCAGCTGCTCCAGACTCGGCTTTGGTGCTTTTCCCTGGAATTTTGGGGCAGTTTTGGCTCCTCCTTTATCCCATTCCCAACCCATGGCATCCCTGTGGGGCCTTTTGGGATCAGCCCCGGGAATTGCTGGGCTGGGGTTGGGGATTTGGGGTTGGGGATTTGGGGTTTGGGTTTGAGGTTGGGATTTTGGGTTTGGGGTTTGGGATTTGGGGTTACTGAACCAGCCCTAAACTCAGCAGAGTTTAAACTTAAAGGCAGCTTTAAACTGAACTTAATTTAGGACTGACATTAAATTTAACAGAGGGACAGCTCTCGACAGAGCTTAAACTTAACCAGACTTAACTTAAACCCAGCAGAAGTTAAACTGAACAGAACTTTAAATTAATGGCAGTTAAACTCAACAGAACTTAGACTTAGCAGCACCTTAAACACTTAATTCTGAGTTTAAGAAGTTAAACCGATTCACCCAGGATTTCTCCACCCCAGCAGTGCCCCCCAGGCCTGAACCCCTCACCAACCCCGTGAATCCAGGGGAGCATTCCCAGGACCTTTCTTATGGAATGTTCCCCCTCACGGACAGAGTCCAGGCCGGGTTCCTGGGGGAGATTCCCGGGAACCCGGAGGGATTCTGGCTTGGGATGGCTTTAGGTCTTCCCACCGGGTGGGGAACGGAGCTCGGGGAGTGGAGGGAGCAGCCCGGGATGTGCCAGGGGATCCCCTAAGTGCGGAGAGGCGGGAATTGCCAGGAAAGGCGGGAATTGCCAGCAGAAAGGCGGGAATTGCCAGGGGAGAGGCGGGAATTGCCAGCGGAAAGGCGGGAATTGCCAGCGGGAAGGCGGGAATTGCCAGCGGGAAGGCGGGAATTGCCAGGGGAGAGGCGGGAATTGCCAGGGGAGAGGCGGGAATTGCCAGCGGAGAGGCGGGAATTGCCAGGAAAGGCGGGAATTGCCAGGAAAGGCGGGAATTCCCAGCTCGGAGAGGCCCCAGCAGAGGGAATTTGATGGTCCAGGGTCTCTCCCAGGTCCCACTCAGGGCCCCCAAAGCCGGGATTTAACCCCAACAGCGCCTGGACTTGGGCTCCGAAACTCCCCCTGGAATTGCGGGAACAGAAATCTCCTCCCCCCGAGGTTCTTTTGGGGCCCAAATCCCGCAGTCCGAGGTGGTCCCTGAGCACACCCCTCGGACAGCCCCGCTGCTGGGAGCACTCCGGGAATTCGGGCTCCTCCCTCCGCAGCGCCTGGAGCTGCTCGGCACCATCCACGTCCGGGGCTGCATCCACGCTGTGGGGCTCTGGCTCAAGGACAACTTCGAGGCCACCTTGGCCATCGTCTGCTCCCTGCTGCTGCCGCAGGTACGTGGGGGATCCCATGGGAATCCTCTCTGGGATCCCCGCAGTTCCCAGCTGGAAAGGCCCACAGGGATCAGGGATGAGCCCCCAGTTTTGGGGAGCTGATCTCAGCTCCTTTCCCGGTGCTGGAGGGTGGAAAATGAGTTGTTTGGGGCTGTTTTTCCACCCCAATTCCATCTGGGATTTGTGGCTGGGGCAGGAAAAGTCATCCCTGGAAGACCGGGCTTGGATCCCTCCTGAAATCCAATTTGGGATCAAATAAAAGCCCCTGGGAGTAAATCCCGGGCCAGCAAATCCCATCCCGTTTGCTCCCACAGAATTCCTGCACACACAGCGGGAAAGGGACCCCGGATAAATCCCAACCCCAAATTCCCCTGGGTTTGCCCGGCCTCCCCAGTCCCAATTCCCACTGGGATCCCAGACCCCCCAGCACAGGGAATGGAGCTTTTCCTGGTGGACACGGAGGGAGCTCTGGGGGTGCAGGGGGGGCTTCCTGGAATCTTCCTGACCAAACCATTGAGGATTTGCTGTGGATTTGACCCTTTTTGGGATTTATTTCGAGGCCCATGAGCAAAAAACTTCCTTTTTACGGCAGCTCTAGGATTGCTGGGGGTGATGCTTCCCGGGGGTGGGCTTTTATCCCAATGATTCCTGCTTCTCCAGGTTTGATTTTGGAAGTCACTCCCGGTTTTCTGCTCGCACCAAAAGGTGGGAAGGGCTTGGATAAAGCAGCAGCTGTGGGGGAAATTTGGGATCGTTTGTCAGAGCTGGAGTTTGGGCTCGCAGATGTTCCAGGTGCGATCCCGAGGCAGGGGAGCCGCTCCTGCCCGGTCCTGGCTGCCATTCCCGACCTTTTTGGGAGCGTTTCCTCCCGAAGGAGCATCGGGAATCGGCGGGAAAGGCAGGAATTGGGAGGAAAAAGTGCTGGAATGGGGGGGAAGCGCTGAAATGGAGCGGGATCAGCCCATCCCAACCCATCGGCGCCGCCTCCCGCGGCCTCGTCCATTAACAGCCATTAACAGCCGGCTGCTAATTGGGAATGCTGGGGAAAATCCCCAGGAATGCTGAGCGCTGACGGATGTGGAGTGGTGCCGTTAATTGGGAATGCTGGGGATGAATCCCCGGGAATTCTGAGCCCTGATGGATGTGGAGTGGTGCCGTTAATTGGGAATGCTGGGGATGAA
>JACBWW010001117.1:0-15994 GCA_020086605.1 Lanius collurio
CTCTAACAAAATGGCTGCTTTTCAGACCCTTTCCCGGCCAGGGGCCGTCCCTGTCCGCTTTCCAATGCTTGGGTACTCAGGAATTTACATTCTCTCCTGACCGCCTACTTTTGTGTCCCCTCCCCTCTCCTCCTACTTCCTTTTTAGTCAGGTCTTCAAGCCTGACCCTCTCCCAGCTCACAGCAACACCCAACAAATTAACTAGAAGGAATCCAAACCATAAATAACAACACATAGATCCAACAATTTTCGTTCTTTTACCTTAATCCCTTTTGACTGCAGCAAAATATTACCTCCTGTCTCACAGAGGGAGTCAGGGATGTGCCTGAGGCTTGTGCTTGAGTAGTGAATTTACTTGGAAGGGAGCAGAAGGGTTGCAGTCGGCAATTTGTGTTTTCATTATTAATTTCTGAAAGAAAGATGCAATGTGGCTTCATGCAGCAAAAGTACTTACAGGGTGCATTGACGAAATGCTTGTGTTAAATTCCCAGGGAAAGAAGGTGTTGGGAAAGTGTTTAACTGTAACAAATCATGAATTCCTTTAGCTTTTACAGACAGTGCTGAGCCCTGTATTCCCCTATAGCAGTGCAAATAGATATCTTAGCCTCGAGAATAGAGTGGTCCTGCTAAGAAGGTAGCTGTAAGGCATTCAAGGGGAAGAAACTGGTCTTAGAACACGCTTGACCATCAGAGAAGGACTTGAAGAATGGGAGGTTCCCCAGATGACCAGCAGAGACCCTCAGGACACCCCTACTCTCCCGTCAATAACTTTTGAAAAGTGATTTAAATATGTCACATAATTGGAGGTCATGTTTAGCCTGTGAGTTTCAGCAAAGTAATGAGTGTGTCTTAACGAGGCAGAGACTTTTTAATTAAAAGATAAAAGTCAGCTTGTTTATTAAAGAGAGCTGCTGAGAGCGGGAACCTGGGAGTAGCTCAGGCTCCACATGACAAGCCAGAGTCCCAAAAAGAACCAGTGTAACACGCTGGGTGGTCCCTCGGATCCCGGCTCCTCAGGAGGACTTGGGGGGGAGCCCCGGCACAGTCTTTATATCCTTTGCCAGTCCACGATTGGTCCAACCAGTTCCTCCCTCCAGTGGCTCATATCTAGGGGTCCAATTGGCTCGTGGTCAAGTCCATCTTGGAGGCGTCGAGTGGTTGGTCCATCTCTTGTCCAATTATGTGTTAAGGCATTTATCTCACATGCAGGATGTCACCTTGCAGAACATTCTAGACAGCTCTCCCTCTTTCCACCAGCTCCTTGCACGTTCCCCATGTACACTCCCACCAAGTGCTTACAGCAAAACATTCCCATCGCACAAACTAGCAAGACCCCAACGTCTTAATTAAATTACAGTTCATTAACCCTGATATTAGTTAACAACACCCCAGAACATCAATTTCATTTATAACAAAGTCCCCCTCTAAAACTTTGATCGGGCTTCAACCTGCATCAACTAATTTTTAAATCAAACAGTCTTTAAACAGTTCCTTCATAAACTTGGTAAACTTTTCGGCGTTTCCGGTATTTCTCATACAGTTCTTTTGTGGTCTCAGGGGTCTCTTCTTGTTTTTTGGCCCTCATCACTCTGATTTTCTCGATTTTCTCTTCACTGAACTTCTGGAGGGAATTTTGCACAATGCTTGTGATTATCCACATACGCTATGTATTTAGGGCCTCTCCTCCACAGACATTCTTCTCCCATGACTCCTGACTTCGAGCTCCATGCTTCTTCTTCTTCCCTCTCATCTGGTCCTGGTGATTCCTTCGCCATCATCTTTAGGATCTCCTGTGGGGTCAAAGCAATCCCCTCCCAAGGCCAAACCTCTGCCATCCGGGTATCTCCACAAACCCAGCAATCAGTTATATTCCATTCATGACTTATTTTCTCAACTAGATCTCAAAACAATTTCTTTCTTCCCACCATTTGAATCCTAGGTCCAGTTTTGATCACCCCCCTTTACTTCTTTCTCTCTAATCAGGTCAAGTTCGTACCTTCCCTTTTTCTTACTTTGCTCCACTGGTTTTCTTTCAGAACAGATCCACCTTTCCCGTATAGGGCATTCTCCCACAAATTTTGTTTAACTCTTCCTACATTTTCAAAAAGCCAATAGATTCTGCCGTACTCTGTACAAGTTTTTAATTCCAAAAAACTGACACAAGTGGGGCTCGGGTTAGTGTGTGTCCTGAGGACGGCCGTCTGAGGGTCCCCTGCATACAAGGGGTGGTAGCACCTATCGCACGTCTCGGCTCCTCCTCCCCAGATGTTTATCAACAGGAGGGCTAATATTGACGGGGGTCCAGCACAGGGCACTCTCCCACCCATGTCTCCCCTCTGTCACTCCTCCAGAGGATCAGCAACTCTTTTTGTGGCCAGAGTGTAACCTGACCCGGTGTTGCCCCCTGCGCTGCTCTCACCAGCTACTGTTACCCTCCCTTGTTGCAGGAACTGGGCTCCCTCCTTGTATCAACCTTTATTCCTTTTCTCCTTTTTGGGGTCTAATTACTAGAAGTGTGGGAGGATGCTCTACCCTTCAGGAGTCCTGGATCTGTAATGAGAAATACCGGAATTGAATATACCTCATATGTACCCCTCAAATAATTACTAATCCTTATAATTAAAAACTTTAAATACCTCATGGATAAAAATAGCGACATTAATAAATTGTAACTCTTAACTTCCTAAAATTCAATACATTTGGAGCATGACAAACAGTCTGAACAACTTAATCTTCCTCAGGTTTCTTTGGTGGCTCCTTCTTTGAGGTCAGCTTGGTATCTGATGTTTCCACTACAGTCCATTCAGTCGGCGCGGGTACCGGTCCCTTCACTCTGGAGACGTGTCCACCCTTTCTCTGCTGTTCTCACTGCAGTCTCTGTGGCCAACAAAATCTGGAAGGGGCCTTCCCAGTTTGGAATCAGGGGTTGTTCCTTCCCTGTCTTTATCAAAACCCAGTCCCCAGGTGTGAACTTGTGAATGTTAAAATCAATGGTTACAGTCTGGGGGAGATATCCCTTCTCCCTTAGCTCGTTTAAAGTGTTTGCAATAGTTTGCACATACTTTCTCATGCTCTGTTCTCCTTCTTCATATGTTCCCAGGTTATCAGAGGTAGTCAGGAAAGGCAAACCAAACATCATCTCATATGGGGAAACTCCTATGTCTGCCCTGGGTTTTGTTCTAATCCTCATTAAAGCCAGAGGAAGACATTTCAACCAATTCATCTTTGTTTCTTCAGTTTATTTGGTGAGAGCTGTCTTTAGTGTTTGGTTCATCCTTTCCACCCTGCCAGAACTCTGTGGCCTCCATGGGGTATGCAATTTCCAGGTTATGTTTAGGGCCCCAATTATCTGATGTAGAATTGAGCAGTGAAGTGGGGGCCCCTATCTGAATCGATGGTGTGTGTTACTCCATATCTGGATATCACTTGTTCCAGTAGGGTCTTGCTGACTACCTCTGCTGTTGCTTTCATTGTGGGATATGCCTCAACCCAATGAGCTAAATGATCAACGATAACTAATAAATATTTGAACTTCTGCACTTGTGGTAATTCTGTAAAGTCAATCTGGATGTTTGGGAAGGGTGTCCTTGCCAATTCTCTTCCCCCTGGGGGTGTCTTTCGCATTACTTTTCGATTTACTCACTGGCAGATCATGCAATCTGTAGTTATTGCTCTGGCATTTTCAAAACTCCCAGTCCATACATATGTTCTCATGAAGTGGTCACAAAGCGCTTGTGTACCCCAATGGGTTGATGAGGCATGTAAATTCTCCAACACTTTTCTGGCCAAGGTCTTACTCGGGACTTGTTTCCCATCAGACATCCTCCATTCTCCTTTTTCATTCCTGACCACACCATGTTTGTGTAACTCCTGTTGTTCTTTTTCACTAAACCTTAGAATTTCTTCTCCATTGTCTTTTTCTCCCAGATTCACCACCAGAAGAACCTTTTCACTGTCTTCTAGAGCTGCTTTCTTAGCTACCTGATCTGCTAGATTGTTTCCTTTAACCTCTATTGCATCTCCTCTTTGATGTCCTCTAACATGAACCACTGCTATCTCTGCCGGACCCTTCAACGCTTCCAACACTGCCTTGATCAAGCCCTCATGGACTAATGTCTTTCCTTTTGAATTTACAAACCCCTGTTCTGTCCAGATCTTGCCAAATGTATGTATCACCCCATAGGCATATTTCGAGTCCCCCTTTTTATAACTGAGCCACTGTAACCCTCTTAATAGCACACATAACTCACAACATTGCACCGACCAATTTGCAGGGAGTCTCCCTTTTTCTGTTATAGCCATGTTCTTGCCATCAATTACTGCACACCCTGACGCCCGTGTTCCTCCTCTAACTCGGGAGGAGCCATCTACAAATACGATTCCTCCCTCGGGCAAGGGGTGCTCTGCCAAATCTTCTCTGATTTTCCTCTCTAGTTCTATAGTCTCTAGACACCAATGCTCCAGCTCATCTTCAGGCTCACCATACAAAAATTGGGCAGGATTTTGTATTTGGGTAGTGGCCAATTCTAGATTTTTCACTGTTATTCAGGATTAATTAATATTTCAGTAATCGACTATCTGTAATCCATTTACTTGCACTCCTGGTTAATATGATCTCCAAATCATGTGGGGTGTACACCTTTATTTTGTTCCCCAAAGTCAGCTTGTATCCTTCTTCCACTAATGTCACAGTGGCAGCGATTGCCTGAAGGCAAGTGGGCCACCCCCTCACTACTGGGTCCAACAGCTTAGAAATACATGCAATGGGTTTTCTTACTCCACACCAATCCTGTGCCAACACTCCATATGCCATCCCTTCCTCAGCATTTACAAATAATTCAAACAACCGGTCTAGATCAGGTAAACTCCATACTGGAGCGGTCATCAATTTTTCTTTTAATTCTTTTAATTTTTCTTCATCATTGTTATAAATGAAATGTCAATTTCATCGAATTAATAATTTGCGCGAGCCAAATTATTAATATAAAACAAATAAAATTTATTTTGATCAAATTGACAATCTTAATAAGCCACTATAAAAGAGAGCAGGGCCAAGCCTAGGTCCTTGACTCTGGGTGACACATACACAGCTCTGACCACCAGCAGTTCAGAGAGGTAAGCGCACACCTTCGAGGTGTTTGAGTCCAGTTTTTATACTGTTTTTCTTGCTCCTGGCTAGGAAATCTTTTGTTCTTTTCACTTCTGATGATCCTCTGGCCCAGTGCTCAGGGGTCCATTTAGATGTTGATTTGTCCAAGGATTCTCTTTGTGCTCTGGTTGATGGTTTCCAGTAACTCATTTCAGCGTTTCTGGTAAGGGTCCTGTTCAGATGATGATTTTTCTGAGAAATCCTTATATGATTAAAATTAAGTGTCTTAAGCAATAGGCCACTCATCAGCAGTGTCCAGGGAGTAACAGATCCTATCTCTTACTCCTTTCAGATGGAAAAGATTCTTGTTGGGTAAGATGAAATCATAGGAGGTTGATGGGTCTGAGGTCATCTCCTCTGAGCTTGCCTGCACTTCTTATGTTAATTGGTACCTTCCTTGGGCAAGATGTCATGAGACTTGCCAAGGTGTACTCTGAACATAACTTATTTGAACATATATACAATTTACAAGATATATTTCACATTTTGGATTTCACATTAATAACTTATTCTACTTATAGCATTTTGATTTCTTATGAATTTTGACCTGTCTATAACAAAGGGAAGGTAGAGAGAAAGAAGAAAGAGGTCTCTGAGAGAGAGAGAGCAGAAGATAATCACTTGGTACGACATAGTCTTTAAGGCATTTCCCTTCATTCTGTGATTCTAGAAGATGTGTGGATGTGGATTTTAATTTGATATTATCATTTAATACTACTAGTATCTCATCTTCTTCTTCATCTTAGTCTTCTTTTCTTCACTACTTCTATTTCTTTTTCTTCATCTTAGTCATTCTTATTTTTCTTATTCTTCTTATTGTTTTTCTTATACTTCATATTCTTCTTATAATTTACCACTATTATTTCTCCATATTCATCATCTTCATTTCTTCTTCTTAATTTACTACTACTACTACGATTTCTTCTTCTCCTTTATATTCTTACTCCTATTTTTATTATTCTGATTCAACTTACTATTTTTACTGTTATTCTTTTCCTTCTCATTATTTGTTACTACTATTTCTTCATCGTCTTGTTATTCTTATTCCTATTCTTGTTATTCTTTTTTTTGATTTTTTTTTTGGGGTTTTTTTTTGATTTTTTTTTTTGATTTTTTTTTTCTTACTACTACTGTTTCCAAAACCAACTTTCATTGCAGTGGGAGAATGATTTGTGTGGCAGCCCAGCTCGGCCTGGAGGGACACGTCCAGGCAAAGGCAGCCCATGTGGCTCCCTCAGGACGCCAGGCAGGCTCCAGGGCAGCCGCCACTGGTGGGGCCCGGCCTGGCACGGGCAGCGGGCACTACTCGTCCAGCTGTGGCCTCAGGCAGGGGCAGCGGAACAGCCCTCGCAGCGCCCGCAGCGCCCGCCTGAAGCGGGACGGACGTTTCTTAGGGGCAGCCGGCTGCAGCCCGAGGGCCGGGGCCCCCGGCTGGGGAGCTGAGGGGCCTGGGGGGCAGCAGGGGCTGTGTGGGGCAGGGCCCTGGCTCTGTGCCCCTGCTGCCTTCTCCTCCTCAGCCGAGGCTGGAGAAGCTGCTGCCTTGGCCGAGTCCTGGGGAGCAGCGTCGGGGTCCTGCAGCTGCTGGGAGTACTTGGGGCTGACCCAGATGGTGTGGATGGTGATCTGTTCCCAGTCCTCCTGCGACTCCTCTTTCTTGTTGCCATCTCTGTACGAGGGCAACGCTGGGTGTCGTCTGACTGCCCCTTCCCAGGGCTCCCATAGGAAAAGCAGACTATCACTGATGTTTTCTTGGGACAGCTCTTCATCTGTTGTGTCTTCCCAAAAGAACAGGTCTTGGTACACGTTGGGTTTCCCATTCCCCTCCTCCATGGCCAAGTCCTGCTCCACGGTCTGCGGCCCTGGCAGCTCTGCCCCCTCTGCTGCCCCCTCCCACTGCTTCCTGAGGGCTCCTGGCTGGGGAGCTGAGGGGTCTGGGGGGCAGCAGGGGCTGTGTGGGGCAGGGCCCTGGCTCTGTGCCCCCGCTGCCTTCTCCTCCTCAGCCGAGGCTGGCAGCTCTGCCCCCTCTGCTGCCCCCTCCCACTGCTCCCTGAGGGTTCCCGGCTGGGGAGCTGAGGGGCCTGGGGGGCAGCAGGGGCTGTGTGGGGCAGGGCCTGGGGGGCAGCAGGGGCTGTGTGGGGCAGGGCCCTGGCTCTGTGCCCCTGCTGCCTTCTCCTCCTCAGCCGAGGCTGGAGAAGCTGCTGCCTTGGCCGAGTCCTGGGGAGCAGCGTCGGGGTCCTGCAGCTGCTGGAGGTACTTGGGCCTGATCGAGATGGTGTGGATGGTGTGGTGTGGTTCCCAGTTCTCCTGTGACTCCTTTTTCTTGTTGCCATCTCTGTACAAGGGCAACGCTGGGTGTCGTCTGACTGCCCCTTCCCAGGGCTCCCATAGGAAAAGCAGACTATCACTGATGTTTTCTTGGGACAGCTCTTCATCTGTTGTGTCTTCCCAAAAGAACAGGTCTTGGTACACGTTGGGTTTCCCATTCCCCTCCTCCATGGCCAAGTCCTGCTCCACGGTCTGCGGCCCTGGCAGCTCTGCCCCCTCTGCTGCCCCCTCCCACTGCTCCCTGAGGGCTCCCGGCTGGGGAGCTGAGGGGCCTGGGGGGCAGCAGGACCTGTGTGGGGCAGGGCCCTGGCTCTGTGCCCCAGCTGTAGGGGAAGGAGTAGACTGCCTTGGCACATCTGGGGCTAAATGGCCCTGGCCCTCAGGAAGCTGCCCTCCTGCCCCATCCCAGCTCCCTCCATCACCTCTCCTTCCAGGGCTGGCTGTCATCTGGGGCCTCATGCACAGGCCCAAAAGCCCTGTGTCAGGGGAAGGATTGGGGTTTGTCTCCTCTGTGAGCATCTCCATTGTGCTCTTGCACAGAGGCTCTCAGGCGAGCTGCTTCCTGGTGAGACAGCGTCTCTCCTGGGACTGGGCACCCCAGGGCTCTGTGCCCCTCAGATACCCCTCAAGCAGGGCGGGGCTCTGCCATGTCACAATGGCCTCTGGGCACCACAACGCCCCGCATCACCAAGGGGCCTGACACAACCGCGCCTGGGTCACAAAGGGCCACACCTGACACCCTTCCACAGCCAAACACACTGGAACTGGCATGAAGCAGTCCTCGGACATGGGCACTTGTAGCCCCTGGTGTGCCCAGAGCCCTGTGAGGCTTTGGACACGGTGCCACACAACAGCCCGAGCCCCACACTGCAGAGCCCTGGCTTTGGAGGGTGGGCCATCTGGGACACGAGCCATTGGCCAGATGGAGGCATCCAGAGGGTTGTGGGCAGTGGCCCTGTTGGAAATGATACAACTTTTAAAATGTTTAAATCACTTTTGTCCTGGGTTTGTTTGCCTTTGCCAAGGTAGGTGAGTTTGAAGGTTTTCTTCAAAAGACTATTTTCACCAAGGCTTTGCGTTTTGCTGGCGGAAGCCTGATGGACTTCAATCAACAAAAAGAAGATTCCTGGACTCTGATAGTTTAGTATCTACAGGTTGGGACTAGCCAGAAGATACAGAGAACATAAATGGACATTAGCAAATATTGCCCCCTGGTGTGGTTGGAGACACCTGATTGGAGACACAGTTTTGTGTAGCCAGCAAACATACTGAAGGCACACTCTGCCCTGCCATCCAGAACAGGCAGAGCAGGGCAGGAAGAGTGGTGCCAAGGGTGGGCAAAAAGGGGGACTTTCCTTAGGGAGAGTGGGACAGGAGAGGTGTTCTCCCTCAGCCCGTCAAAGACACCGGTGTCAAACTCAAGAGTTTTTTTGGGTTTCTTACAACAAATAAGTTTCCCCTTCCCTCGCTGTTACAGAGTGATGTTGTTTGCACACCAAGCAACAGCTGCCAAGAGTTACGTGAACAGCCCCACATCTCTTCAAGCAATAAATAACTCTATTATAATGTCACCTGTGAGGCCTTGGCTTTGGTTACCAGTGGGCCTTTCTTTCTCCCCCAAGAAAGATTATAGAATCTTTGTGTCCAGGAGGCCGAGGCATACTCACTTGGCTTGTGGTAGAATTACCTTCAGATACTTACATTGATTTAGTCCCCTATATATTTTAAAATAACCTGAACTTTTTCATAGTTTCTCCCAATAACTGAGTCTAGCATTGTATTGCCTTTATTAAGCATATAAAGTGCAGCAGTGGAACCACATTATTTCATGAGATGCCCTAGAGCCATCAAAATTCAGACAGCTTTCTGAGTCACAGGGTCATTCTTGCTCTGGGCAAGAAGGTAACAATTTGCTTCTGGCCTAAATTTACGAGCTCAAAGTTTACAGTTTCTCCCCTCCCTTTTCTTCCTATCTGTGTAGCTTCACTTCTCTGGCCAGGAAAAGCTCACTGATCCAAGTTTTTGACAGACTGAAAAAGGAATGAAGGGAGAGGTTGCATTGCATTAGCCTTAAGAAAGTTCCTTGTCCAGGAGCAGCTGAGCCCTTCAATTTTCATTTCTTTCTGTAGGAGCTCTGTTGTGTTTTGACATTTATAAGAACATATTAGAAACCGACAAATAATAGAGTGGTGATGCTAAATTAGCTTTGCTCGCAGTTCAACTTTTCATGTACACTTTTCATGTGTTTACTTAATGTTTTAAAGATAATTTCTAATCTTTCACTGGCAGCTGGCTTTCCTTCAGTGTCTGTAAAACAAAACAAATCAGTGAAACTATGGACTGCTTTAAAAAATATTAATATAAAATGTCAGAAGTCAGAATTTGACTTCCATAATTCTCTTTTTGACCCTCAAAGAGGATTTTTATAATTGTTTGTTTCTCTATGCATGGCTATCCACCTTTGAATTGATTTTACTGTGTTGCGCTGCACATCCCT
Source organism: Lanius collurio (assembly GCA_020086605.1). Classification (NCBI taxonomy): domain Eukaryota; kingdom Metazoa; phylum Chordata; class Aves; order Passeriformes; family Laniidae; genus Lanius; species Lanius collurio. The sequence continues at coordinate 9,972 of JACBWW010001117.1, forward strand.
GATATGCTGCCTGAAAGCTTTTTGTAAAATAATAAAATATTTCCTGAAATGTTATGGTTCTAGGAGAGATTCTATTATATGACATTACATTATTTCTGTTCTGTGTAGTGTATGTTTGTGCAGTCTAGTCTGAAATAGGTGAGTAGATCAAAAATAACACAATGGGATAACCAGTGTGATTGATGATGGAAAAGACTGACAGGGCAGCAGTCAGGCAGACTGCATGGTATATTTGGCATTTCTACAAAATCATTGTGTTAAATTAATAGCCACATTATTTTCAATCCCATAAAATTTGGCTCCACTTTTAAATTTATGTTATGATCACAGGGAGGAGTAATTTTCTTTTCTGATGTTTGACTTTTCTAAATGCACCATAATTCAAAACCATGGCAGTGCAGTGTTATATTACAAAGGAATGAAGTTAAACACAGACCTTTTAGCTCATTTCAGGTTCTAGAAAATACTTTGAGACAAAATTTAGGTATTAAAAGTTACATGTCACGTAGGATTTTGGAATCAGGTGCTTCTTGACTTAAATATTTCAGCTAGAACTTGTGTCTCAACTATTTTTGAACCTTTTCTTGCATGGGAGCTCATATGGTAGAGATGCTGTCAATTACCAGCTAAAGAATTGACTTACAGTATTTGCTAAAAATAGATATGGAAGTCAATTTAGGTTTTGTATTTAACAGAGCAGAAGAGGAAATTTTGAAGCATGGATTTTAACTGAAATGGTAAAAACTCTCCTAAACCCAACAGATGTTGTTATAGTAGTCAGTTAATGAATGCATTGAGGAAAAAATCTTGTTCAACTCCATTTTTAACATAATTTGGAATTCTCTTACTTCTCTGTGTGTTATTTCCAGGATTTGGGGATATAGACTATTTTTATTCTGGAGATAAATTTTATAATTTCTTATTTTAAAATGTTAAGCAGCTAGTGTTGAAGCAGATTGTCCTTTATAATTTTGTATCAAACCAGCATAGTTAAGTAAAAAAGTCTTCCTATTTAACTAAACCCTTTATATTATGAGACAAGAGTTAAAGATTACTTGGCATAAAGGCAGGGATCCTGTTTTTAGGTCTGAGTGTGATTAGCTATTTAATAATACCTGTGGCTATCATTTATGTGGGAATGTTTGCACACGTTTCCAAATTTCAGCCTTATTTTGACAGAAAGTTAAAAATTGAAGAGAGCCATGACTGAGGTCTCAGCAATGGTGGTTTTGTATAAACTCTTTCCTTTTAGCACAGGGCCAGTTTATTCACTGACATTCAGTTCCACCAAACCTAAGGGAAGGTGTTGGAGAGGACCCCTCGTCATCAGGGAACAGGAGAGGACGTCTCTGTGGATCTTTGGCCTTGGAGGCTTCCCAACTTCCCCTCGGCCTCACCGGTGCCAGTTCCATGCACTTCCATGGATGGGACATGTCTGATTCCAATGGTTTGAAGCACTTCCCTTCCTTCCTTCCCTCCAATATCCAGTCAATTGATAAAACCATCTGATAGTCTTTACAAAAGGTGCGTTTCTTCCATGATGGATGTGCAGAGCAGAAAACAATGGTCTTTATTCAAGCTTGTTTTTCATCTTTTCCCAACACTAGTCCTACTAGAATTTTCTAAAGCATCTGACATCATTGTCATTGCACACAGGAACCCAGAGGGGTCTAATGAAGGTAATGTTCTACTGAGTAATATGATGTAGTATTTAATCTTGGTGCTCCAAGGAAAAAATAGTTTTGTTCTTTTCCTCTGAGCTCCTAACTCCAATGCAAATGACTTCCCATTTCTTTTCCCCAGGCAGAAACTGACCATTAAATATATTTATGTACCTTTGTCCAGCTACAGTTCTGAAAGTTTGCTTACTATATTATGTTATTTTTAAGTATTTTCCTTATCTCTAATTATATAATAACTACATCCATTCCTACTTGCTTAAATGAAGTATGCAGTGCAAAGATCAAAATCACTGAAAATATCTTATTTTTAACTACCAGTTTTTCAAATACTCAGAAGTTGAATTTCAATTTATGAAATTTGTATTCTTACCTTCAAATTCAACCTTCTTCAAAATATTGAGAAACTAAGTCAATATTTTAATTTCTTTGGTTACTGAATTAATCTATCTTTGAAGTAAGCAGACCTACAAAACTGTCTTTAAAAGCTGCATCTTTCTGTCAATGTCAATTTTTAAATTCCACATGTGAAATAGAGAACAAAATTCCTGCAGAAAGTATATTTGGTTGTTTTTGAAAGATTGGTGCTTATAGTTCTCTCTCTACTTCCAAACGCTGTAGTAGCTTCATAAGGTGCTCCTGTATGTAAAAATCCAATAGGTTTGCAGTCCATCCAGAGTTGTGTGTCTTTTGCATCTTTAGATTTATAATGCCTGATCATGTCTATTTTGGTGTATGCCAGCAGTAACTGCTTGGTCCTTTTTCACTGCTCTGTGAAGAAAAAGAATGCCTTTAATTCAGTCCTGTCCTGTAGAAAAAGAAGCATGGATTTATTTTCCCAACACAAGTCTTGATGGCATCTCAAGGTAATCAAATTCTGAAAAAAAATGGTTTAGTTTTTATTTGACCATACTTATGTATGGTCAAGTAAACCTTGACGTTTCCAGAGGAATGTAACTCTCTGTGGTTGTAGACTTACCCATACATATGAATGAAAGCAAAAGATCCTTTTCAATAGCACGAGGCATGTTTAACCTGTGTCATTTGAGCATTCACTTGAACTTTCACAGGCATTTTCTGTCCTGCCCAAAGAATTTGGTAGACGTTGGATCAAAGGCACAAATCAACATCTGAGCACTGATGTAAATAAATGAGACAAATACTTGAAGCCACATAAGGATTCATCAGAGAACCACTTGACACATTATTTTAGGCAGAAAAAAATATGATTTATTGAATTTTTATATACTCTGTCATATCCTCTACAGAAACCTATTCAGCTGTTGAATGCAGGACACCACCACTCTAATTTCCATTAATTTATTGCGAATCTTATTTAATTCTTTAAAATTCTCTTTCGCCAATTTTGCTTCATCACAAGAGCAATGCTCATCTGAATCAGTCCTATGGGAATGATTTTTTACAGTTAATTAGGCATTCATTAGCTACTAGCCCATAGAAAGCAGGAAGTTTCTTGGTTAACTGTTAATCAATAGATTAACCCTGTTCTTCCTGTTTAATTTCTTGGACACTGAAAAATTCATGGAAATATCCTTTCAGTCTTCTTGGAAAAATACTTAAGTTCTAAACTAAATGCTGAAGAGGATATGATAAACATTTTTCTCACTGATGTCAAGACAAGTACACAAAAAATCACAGAGTTCTCATTTCTTTAGATTTTTTCCCTTGACTATGCTGACATTTTGGAAATTGAGTTTTACTTTATGAGCTGTCTGATTCTACAAGCTGTGGCACTTGATTCCATATTCTGGAATGAGTTAGTATAAGCATACTCTTTCAGATATGTACATTCCCTTAAAATAATGGAACATTTTCTTCAGTTACAAAGATTACTGTTATTTCTAAATATACTCAAGTAAATATCAATAATTTCAGCTCTTATTTCTGGCATGTTTTGATTTCCAATATTTTCTTTTCATTCAACACATGGAGATTTTTCATGTTTATTATGCAATAATGGAAACCAGTTTCAGTCTTCTGATTTCTGCTCTCCTTGGAGCTTCAGAGAATTGAAAAGAAAAAATAATTGAAGCTTGTATTTAAATGACCAGTATAGTATAGACGGATTCTCCTCATTTGCACCAATTTAAGGATCTTTCTGACTCTCACAGAGTTATTATCTCCTGATTACTTATGAGTCAGACCCTCAGACAAAGGTCTGACATGGCAATGCTAATCAGAGACTAAATTGTTATATTATGTATTTTAATAAGTGCTAGAGACAAGTAAATGGCAATTACTGTGATCCAGTGATTCAGTAACAAAAATAGTCTCAGCAGAATCTGTAGAGTTTTTTAATTAATTGGAATGGCTTGCAATGAAATGGTGTTCAAGCAGCTGTAATTTCAGCATTCCAGAGGGCATTTCAAGGGTTTGTCTGAGATTCACAGGAGCAAATGATACAAAAAATAGAACAGTGAAATGCAATAGGTGTATTTTTCCAAATTTATACAAAATTCAGTAAACTACTTTTTTTCTTCCTTTTTAAGGGCTTTTGATATGAGCTTCTAGGTGTTCATAAAGATTTATAAAAGCTGCATTCCAGTGTCATTTCTGTCCACGCATTGATGACAAAATTAATTTGTGTGTCTGGTTAGTAGTTAGAAAAAAAGGAAAGTACATACTGTAAAGGATACTGTAATATGAATTCTTTCTTCATCTTCCATCAGAGAAGTCTAGTAGTGTGACGTTTCTTGTTTCCAACAGATTTAAGTAATGTAAACTCAGTGTATAAACTTTAGAAACAAAACAATTCTCAGTTTTCTAATTGTTCATGTTTTAGTGAAACAAGAGATGCTACAGGAAATACACTTTTTTTTTTTTTAACAATAGAACTACTCCATTTCTAAAAGTCTTTCCGAGCTATACAGAAATTGGAAAATGGAATACTGTAGCACCTCTGCATGTAATTCATTTAAGGCAAAGACTAAATCAAATTTACAGGTAGAATAAATAAAATTTTGCTCCAATTTTTTCTTAATTTAGTTTCTTTTTCTGAGGATGCTATGTGTTAAGATTTTTTCGTCTTAATTCAAAATTCTTATTCTAGAAATGTGGTTAGTTAAACAAATGATACTATTTAAGCCATCCACTAATGTGTGCATCAGATTTAATTTTTTTCCTGTGAAAATGAATTCTGATGATGGTTTTCACAATCGGATCTTCATAACAATTGCAATAAATCCAGGTTGCTCTGTGCTTGTTAACATGAAAGGTGTTGAAGTCACCTGAGAGAAGCAGAAAAGTTTGCAGAATTTAAAGAATCTGAAGACATCTCCAGATTCTTTTATCTCTGGCACTTTTTATGCTTTTAGAGATCATTAAATTGAGCTTGTCTGTCTTCTATTTGTCTAAACGACAGATTGTTTCATAGCAATGTTTCCTCTCAAGGATTAAATTAAAAAAAACCAAAAAGGGTTAAGGGGAGCAGAACAGTAAAGCAATTTTTGGGGTTTTTTTCAGCATAATTGTTTTCACAGGGAATTCCCAAAAATAAGTAAAAAAAATGCTTTACCTGTAAAAAAAAAGCATGTTAATAATTTGGTGTCAAAATAATACTTTATTTTTTGAGAATTACAATTTCTTTTCTCCTTGCCTACAAATATAAAATTTTACAATAGTAGTAGAGCAATTCAGGACTTGACTGAATATGTTTGGATGGAAGCACGGTTTTTGATTTTGTCAATAAATAATCTTCCTAATTCAAAGCTGAATGTATCTCTTTGTCTCTGTGAAAATGAAGGCATTTGAGAAAAGGAAGGAAACTAAAAATTGTAGTTGCAGTTTAACGTGAGCCTTGTACCTGACCTGAAGGTGCCATTTCCCCAGTACAGAATTAGGAGGAATTCCAGTTTCAGGTTCATCGTTTGTTACAGGAGGGAGGGAGGAAGTTAGGAAGTTTTAGGAAGTTAGGAATTTAGGAATTTAGGAAGGAATTTAGAAAGGAATTTAGGAATTTAGGAATTTAGGAATTTAGGAATTTAGGAATTTAGGAAGGAATTTAGGAATTTAGGAATTTAGGAATTTAGGAAGGAATTTAGGAAGGAATTTAGGAAGGAATTTAGGAAGGAAGGAATTTAGGAAGGAAGGAAGGAAGGAATTAAGGAATTAAGGAATTTAGGAATAGGAAGGAAGGAAGGAATTTAGGAAGGAATTTAGGAATTTAAGAATTTAGGGAGGAAGGGAGGAAGGGAGGAAGGGAGGAAGGGAGGAAGGGAGGAAGGGAGGGAGGAAGGAAGGAAGGGAGGAAGGGAGGAAGGAAGGAAGGGAGGAAGGGAGGAAGGAAGGAAGGAAGGAAGGAAGGAAGGAAGGAAGGAAGGAAGG
>JACBWW010001118.1:0-10665 GCA_020086605.1 Lanius collurio
ACAGCAGATGATGCCAATTAAGCTTTTCTGTAATGAGCTTTGGGCTTTGCTGCCTTCCTGCTTGGGATAGACCCTGCCACATCCCCTTGGTCTCTGTGGAAGTTGGGATTGGTGCAGGCTGGGCAGGGGCTGCTGGGCAGGGCTGGAACAGCCTCATGGATGTCCCGGCATGGGGACACCACATGGAGCTGCTCTGCTGAACCCCACACCTGGAGCCTCCCACCCTTCATTTAAACCCAGCAAATTCCAGGGAATGTTCACCTTCTGCACCATAAATGCCAGGAATTTGGACGTTTGCACTCTGGACACCCTCCTGGGCACTCCTTCTCTCCCAGGTCACCCTCACAGGAGAGGTGGCTCCGAGCCTCATCCAGCCTGGCCCTGGACACTTCCAGGGATCCAGGGACAGCCACAGCTTCTCTGGGAAAGCTGTTTCAGTCCCTCCCCACCCTCCCAGCCAAGAATTTCTTCCCAATAGCACACCTAACCCTGCCCTCTGGCAGTGGGATTCCCCCTTGTCCTGTCATTCCAGGCTCTTGGAAATAATTTCTCTCCATGTTTCTTGTCAGCTCCTTCAGGTCCTGGAAGGTCAAAATTAAGCCACCCTAAAGCTTCTCTTCTTCAGGCTGAACAATCCCAACTCTCCCAGCCTGTCCCCACAGCAGGGCTGCTCCATCCCTCTGGAAGAACAATTCCAAGAGCAGGAGCACGAAATTGCTCCCTGGGAGCCCCCCACCCTCTCCAGGGAATTCCACCCCTGCCCTGGGCGCTCTCTGTGCCGTGCCCTGGATTTGATGTGGGGCTGAGCCAGGTTTGGGGCAGGTCCCTCCTGGGGGTCGCTGCTGCTGCAGGGCCCACGCAGGGACAGAGCTGCTCCTCCCACTCCCATCCCACCTTCCCTCTGCCCAAATTCTGCCAATAAAATACACACCACAAAGAGAGACCATCAAGAAAACCCCTGCAAACACTTCCTGGTGGTTTTATAGGCTCGAAGTTGGTTTTTATTCGGTTCCAAGAGGAGGATGCTGATCCTTTTGCAGCAGCAGAAGACATCAGGTACCTGTTACCTCTCAGGTGAATCCCATCCCATCCCAAGGGTTCAGTTTCTCCCACGGAGCCGCTCGTGCCCCTCCAGCGCTCATTAAAACCAGTCCTGCCCAGTTTAACCCTGCACAGAGCCATCTGCAATGCTAATTAAGAGTGATGACTTATTCAGTGCTTCCAGGCTGTTCCCTGCGGGAATTTTGGCACGCTCAGGCACCAGGGAACGGATCCCTGCTGTTCGTAATTCCCAATTGCCTGGGCTGAGGTCAGGGAGGATTTCTGCAGCCAATGCTTGGCTCAGCCCGTGCTGCCCGTGGCATCTCTGGCAGGCAGCGCCCGAATTCCCGGGGGGATGCGCTGCTGGGGCTCTCTCCAGCCTCCTGTTTGCAGCATTCCATGGAAATCCCATGGATAAGGAAGGGAGGTACCTGTTACCTGCTGCCGCCAGTGGGTTGTGCCACTCCACTGCCTTCTGGAGCTGCAAACACCACCCAGCTCTGCCTCGCACCGATCCATCTCCGTCCTTCCCTGCCTGTTATCCAAGGAATCTGCATCCCCAACCCCCTTCCCATCCGAGTTAAGGGTTCCAGGTGGGAATGGCAGCGGTGTCAAACCTGGGTCACTCGGGAGTGGTTTTATTGCTTAAAGAAACCCTGTGGAAGGCACCAGCAAAACCAGATTGGATTTAAATTTAACAAAGCTCAGTTTCAGGGTTCACTCTGCTGCTACCTAAAGACACAAAGGAAAATCAGATCAAAAGCCATTTAATCTGATTTGCACGGAGACTGAGGGTACAAAAGGGGAAGAGTGCAAAGGGCAAGGGAGACCCTCCTGTTGAGCTTCTCCTTACCAAGCTCAGCCTAAGATTTGATCAATGGCTTTATGCCTAAAGGATTTAGCAGCACTTAATCATGGAGTAATTTAACACTTGTAATAAATTGTATTGAAGCTTTTCAGGAGCACAGCAGGGACTGAACTGCAGCCCTGGCCCTGCTCCTGCTGCTCTTGCTGCAGGGTGTTGGGAACAATTCCTGCATGGACCCAAAGGAATTCATGGAAAGGGGAAAATTCTGTCCTCAGGTGCTTTTGGATCTCTCAAAGGAAAGGCTGAGCCTTGAGCAGTGGAGGGGTCAGCCCAGATCCCATCTCAGCATTTGGGGATGGTTCTCTGTGTGTCACAAATTTAGGGTTGGGGAGCTCTGGGGCTGTCCCATTCCCAGGGAGATGTCACATTCTGGGAGGGCTCCAAGTGCCCCACACAGAACTTCTGTTTAAAGAATCATGAACTGCTTGGCTTTGGTCACCTGTCAGGCTCCAGGATTTTTCAGGGAAGCTGTTTCCCAAGGTTGTAGGGAACGCTGGAGTTTCCCATCCCCACCTCAGTGAGGCACCAGGAGCTCAGGCAGTGCCATCCTCACCTTGGTCGTGTGTGCTCCTGATAAAGTTTGGGGAAGTCTTATCACCCAAATCATTCCAATGCTGAGGGTTAATGAGAATTAACCTGGAATTGTGGAGCAGCCTGAGAAGTGGGGAGAAGGGACAATCCACCCCCATTCCCAGAGATAAGCTGGCTTTGCTCAGAGCTATCCCAGAGTGGAGGCACTGAGTGCCTGTGGGAATGAGAAACAGCAACAGGAGCAAAACGTCCCAACTTTTGCTCCTCAGGTTAAAAATCCCGATGGAGAAGCAACGCTGGCAGTGTGGCCTTGGTCTCCTCTTCCCTGGAGCTGACCTGACCTGGTTCTGCTGGAGTGGCTGGAAATATTTTTGGGAGCAACGAGGAAGGTGTGACCTCCTGATTTGTCCCATCAGCTCGGAACTGGAGCTGAGGGGTGCAGGAAATGCCCAAAGAGGTGGGAATCAGCACAGCAGATCTCTGCTGGAACGGGATTTTCAGGAGAGCAGGCACCAGCTTTGCTCACCAGTGGTGTGGATGAGGCAATGCTTTCCCTCAGAATTCCTGAGGAAAACAAGGAGGAGCTTGGACCTTTCCCATGCCTGCAGCCTCTTCCTGCTGCCCGACTGAGCTGCTCCTTCCCAAAATCCCAGGAATCTGCTGTGGTTCCATTCTGTGCTGCTTTTTTCCCACTTTAAAAAGACATTTTCCAGCTAAGAATAAATTCCGAATGTTTCTTCTTCTTTCAGGCCTTCACCCCATTTGGATTTGAACAGGAGGAAACCATTTTTCCATCTCAGCTCACTCGGGCATTGCCCCATTTTGTCCAAAATATTGGTTATTAATCCTTCATTATTTTATTCCCATATGAAAGAAATTTGAGGGTATTTTATAACTGGTGAAGTTTTTTCCCCCCTCAGAGTCTTTAGTAACTATTTTTTTGTTTAAAAAGATCAAAAACCTCTGGAGGCACCTGAAGGAAATCCTTGGGAACCATAAATTTTCCTTTTCCAGTGGTCTGGGACAACACTGAACATTTCCAGGCACCTTTTCCTGATGGCACAAAGATTGTGGGAGACTCAGCCCTGAAGTTCCAGCCCTGCCACATCCCCACCTTTCTGCTCACTCCTTCTCATCCCTCCCTAAATTCCACCACATTTTAGGGATCAACCAGATCTCAGAGCCATCAAATTCTTGCTCAGTGAGGATCCCAGCACTGCCAAAGCTGGAATTTGGAATCCTAATTGTATTCCATGTATTTGAAAGGGAAGGGGCAGGTATTGACTTTGGTAAGGAAAAGGATGGAATATTATTTGGAATTTTTAATGCATCGGGATGAAACACGCTCCGATATTTCCTTCACTAAACTCACTGGCTGAATATTCAGCAATCTCCCCTTCATTACATTAAATGCCTTGGAAAGAGTCACCAGTGCAGTGTTCAGGGAAGAACCACTGGATACAGAATGGCTTCTGTCCCATAAAAATGCAAATTAACCCTCAGCAAGGGGAAGTCTGGCTCGTTTGGATAGGAAATAAAAACAGGTTTCAAATAGAGCCCAGAGAGGCTCTGTGAACACCAGGATTTTCAGGGACATCAGATGATGCTGCAAAGAGGATTTCCCAGCTCTTTCCCAAATTTTTATTTTCACTTTTAACCCTGGATTCCCACCAGAACTTGACTGAGAAGGTTTTGGTGTCCTGACACCTCCCTGCTTTTCCAGGCTCTTCATCAACGGTGCGTTGCCTTGGAAAAGAAAGGATTTTTTGGTGTCTCCATCATGCAGAAATCTCCATCCCCCTGCCCCGAGTGTTCTGGGATGTGCTGATCATTTCTGGGCCGTTCCTACAGGATGGTGAGGAGAACACCCAGGTGTGCTCTAAGAACTGGACAGTTTTCCAAGGATCTCTCCTGGGAAATTCACAGCTCTGAAGGGCCAACACCAAAAGGTCCCAAGAAGTTTCCCAGCACTTCAGGGCTTTCCTTGGAAGTTGTGCTGGAACTGGAAGTGTCCAAGGCCAGGTTGGAGCAGCCTGGGATAGTGGAAGGTGTCCCTGCCCATGACAGGGGTGGAGCTGGATGAGCTTTAAGGTTCTTTCAACCCGAACCATTCTGTGATTCCATGAAAATAGAGAACCTCAGCGAGACACAGTTTTCCCAATTTCTGCCATAAAGGAGACTTTTCCATGGATTTGGGGTGATTTTCTTATGGCAGATGCTCTTCTGTGCTGAATCCTGGATTTTCCATGGAAGAGGAGTTAATTTCACATCCTTGAGGTGCTCCAGAGGTTCCCCACAGGGATGGGATGTGGCTGCTCTGGGCTGTGTGTGAGGAACCTGGAATGTTTTGCTCCTGCTGAGGTTGCTTGAGGCCGTGAAAGAGGGCACTGGATCAAACCCAGCATCCTATGGAAATAACCACGGGATGAATCCCCCCACCCCGAGCTCCATTTTCCCTCATTTTCCTTGTTCCTTCTCTCTTGCTTCATTTTCCAGTGGAATTTTTTACTCCTAATTCCCAGTGTGTGGCCTATTCCCGTGGGATTCTCTCTTCATGGTGTGACCACGTCACCATCCCCATCTGCTCCAAGGAACTCTTCCCAGGGAACTGCAAACATCCACTTTTTTGGAGTTTTCCTGTGGAGATGTTTTTTGCCTCTGCTTTTCCATTGTTGAGTATGGAAATTTCCTTTTCCATTCGTGGTGAGGTGGGAGGTGTCTCCTGGTCTAATGGAAGGAATTCCTTGGGCAGGAGAGTTGGAATGAGATGACTCCAAGGTCTTTCCAACCCAAACCATTCCAGGATTCCATAAATAGCATCCTTATCAGGATCTGCTCCCAAGGATGTTCCCAACACTACAAGAGGCAAGAGAAAGGCACTAAAAGGGAATATTTTCCTGGGATGGAGGTGCCGGTGCCTTACAGAACCTGGTTTGTGTTTGCCCAGGTCACCTCCACACCAGGCTTGTTCCCAGGAATTGCATCTGTAGGGGGGACTCAAAGTCACTTTGTTGACAGAACCGTTGGCTCATCTCTCGGGGCTGTTGGCAGGAAATCAGCGATGACGGAATTCCATAAAAAAGTGGGGAAATTGGATTACCAATGTCAGAGTCCTGGGCAGGTCTGGCAGCCTCAATCCTACAGATGCCACTCCCAGATTTATCCACGTTGTGGACAGGCTCAGCCTTCCTGTGCTGCTTCCCAGTTTTAGCCTTTATTGCCAGTTTTTCTGTAATTCCTGTTGATATCCAACATCCTATTCCAGGATTTTAATACCCACCCTTTCTGGTCCTGCTAATTCGTGCTTGGGCAGGCAGGAGTCCCCATGCCAAGGTGGAATTGTCCAGGAATTGTCCAGGCTGCATTCCAGCTTGTGATGGAATTTCTGGAAGCACTTCCAGAATCCCCACAACCCTGGAGGAGTTTCACGGTGACTTCACAGCCCCTTTGTGCCCTTGGGGTTTTGGGGGTGATGCTGCCTCAGGAGCTGGTGTTGGGTTGTGCTGATTCCCTGGAGCAGCTCCGTGGATTTGGGATGGGGAGAGGGTGGGGTGGCTCCCAGGGAGCAATTTCATGCTCCTGCTCTTGGAATTGTTCTTCCAGAGGGAGCCAACGATGCGGGGGATGGAGCAGCTCTGCTGTGGGGACAGGCTGGGAGAGTTGGGATTGTTCAGCCTGGAGAAGAGAAGCTTTAGGGTGGCTTAATTGTGACCTTCCAGGACCTGAAGGAGCTGACAAGGGATGGAGGGACAGGACACAGGGAATGGCTTCCCACTGCCAGAGGGCAGGGATGGATGGGATATTGGGAATTGGGAATTCCCAGCTGGGAGGGACTGGAACAGCTTTCCCAGAGAAGCTGTGGCTGCCTCTGGACCCCTGGCAGTGCCCAACTCATTCAAGTTGGCTGAGACTTGGAGCTGCCTGTCCTGTGGAGGTGACCTGGGAGAGAAGGAGTGCCCAGGAGGGTGTCCAGGGTGCAAACATCCAAATTCCTGGCATTTATGAGGCAGAAATGAAAATTCTTCCGCACTGTCAGCCAGGATCCATCTGGAGCCTTCTATTTAGAGCCTTGTTTTGTTCCAGTCACCAATGACAGGTGAAAAACATCCTTTTTTTTTTTTTTTGGTTTTTTTTTTTGATGTTCTGGAGCTCCAGTCGTGTCCCCAAACTGCCCACTGCTCCTTTGACTTTCATCCCACCCGAAAGCGAGTCCTTGATCCATTATTCCAGCTCGTTTTTATTCCGCTGCTTGGTTTAATGCCATTTCCAGACCTTTCGGAGCACAATAAGCCACCAAAAGCCGGAATGCTTGGCAGGTTCCCGTGGCTCTTCTCACAGCAGATAAAACTGATGTGTTCCAGAAGGTTGGGCTGGCTCAGGTTTTCTTCTTTCCCTATTTTCTACATATTTATTTCATCCTGCTGCTCCACCTTTCATTGTCTTCACATCCACGGGAATAAACGACACAACCCCAGAGGGAGAACAGCCCAGCACAGGTGGAAAAAGGTTGTAGGTAAATCTGTTTATTCTACATTGAATTATGGAATATCCTGAGCTGGAAGCGATCCAGAGGCTGATCCCAGGAGTAAATCCATCTAAAACCAGTCCTCTTCACTTCTGTGCAATACTTGTGTTGTGTCCAGGTCAGCAGCTCTGTAGTTTTACAGCAGGAAGGGAAAAAAGCACCAATGGCAAAGAATTCCGTGGAAAAGTCCTTTTGGGATGTGTTTATTGGTGCAGGGAGTGAGGTTGTGCCAGGGACACCCTGTGGGACCGAGGGCTCCTTGCAGCGGGTGCTGGGCTGGTGTGTGAGGAAGCTGAGCCTTGAGGAGTCTCTGGATCCTAAAAAAGCTGCTGGAAGCTCCTCTCCAGGCACATGAAAGGTGGAATTCATCAAACAGAGGAATTCTGGAGCTGAGGGTGCATCTGTGCCCTCATCCAGATCAGCAATAAAGGTGTAAAACGGGACTGACCCCAGGACTGAGCCTTGGGAGCGACCACCAGCTGGGTTTAACTCCATTCCCACCCCTTCCCAGTGTTTTATCCACCCATCCCAGGCAGGAGCCGGCAGTTTCTACTGGAGGGTTCTGTGGGAAACAGTGGGAAATTCTTTATGGAGTCCAGGTAGTCACACCCAGAGCTTTTCCCTCATGCACCAAGCAGGTCCTGCTGCCGTGGAAGGAGACCAGGATGGGCAGGCAGACCCTGACAGACCCAAACTGGCTGGGACTGATCCCATGATTTGCTGGCATCCAGGATGGTCTTCTCCATGACTCCCCCTGGTACTGAGCTCAGGCTGACCCAAACTGGCTGGAACTCATCCCATGCTTTTGCTGGCATCCAGGCTGGTCTTCTCCATGACTCCCCCTGGTACTGAGCTCAGGCTGACAGGCCTGGAGTTGCCTGAATCCTCCTTCCAGCCCTTCTTGTCCCATTTGGGATCCTGCAGTCACCTGGGACCTCCCCAGGTACCACAACTGCAGGAAAATGATGGAGAGGGGCTCCATGAGCACTTCCCTCAATGCCTTTGGGGGAATCTCATCCATTCCCAAAAACCTGTGGGTATCCATGTGCTGCAGCAGCTCCCTGACTATTTCCCCTTGGACTGGGGGCCTCATTCTGCTCCCCATCCCTGTTTTCCAGCTCAGATACCTGGAAGATGAGTGGCTTTGCTATTAAAGACTGAGGCAAAGAAGGATCTCAGCCTTTTCCTCATCCTTTTCCCCCGTGTTTCCTTCTTTATCCAATGGAAGTTTCCCATGGCTTTCCCTTCACTGCTGTCGTATTCCCAGAGACATTTTTCCTGTCAGCCAGATTAAGTTCCAGCCTGGCTCAGGAAGAAAGATGAGCCCAGCCCATCAAACTCCTCTGAGGTGCTTTGAATGAAATACCTGAGCAGGGAAACCTCTGAGGCCTTGATTTCTGTAAATATTAAAATTGTAATGGAAATTATCCACTGCCTGGAGAAAAACCTGATAAAATGTCAGGGTTGTCGTGGGTTTAAACACACGAGCAGCCGATGCTTTGTCAAATCCTGTCAGAATTTTTAGTCTGCCAAAGGAATTGTTGCTTTGCTCAGAGATGTGCACGCAGGGCATTTTTTTTGGGGAAAAAATTAATAAATGTGCTCCTCCAAATCCTGCAATTCCTGACTTTCAGCAGCATCCACAAAGGGAGCTGGATAAAATCTTCAGAGCAAACCCACCTGGGTGTGGGGAGCTTATTTATGGGCAAGGATTTGAGTGTATCAAAGGATTTCTGCTGCTGCATCCGGTCGTATTTTGGTCTTGGTGTAACTGATGGAGCCGGCAGCCGACCGTGAGGGGGGAACATTAAAGGAGCACAGAGTGGCTTGATCCAAATAATAGAATTGGGAGGAAAAAAAAATCCAGTTGGGAGCAAAGCTTTGAATACAAAGCTGATCTGGGGGCAGGCTGGGATTCAAAGAGACGAATAAAGCATGTCTGCTTTTCCTGAGGATGTGGTGGCTCCAAAATCCCAAGCCCAGGAGATTCCTGGGAAGCTGGGTGGGATTTTAGGGACCTGACAGGAGTAGTCAACATGAGAAGAGAGAATCTGGTGCTGCTGCAGTGGAAGGTGAATTCCAGAATCCCAGGAAAACACAGGGAAAGTGGGATGAGCCACCCCTGGCTCAGCACCATCCTCAGCACATCTGGAGGTGGTTTCTGGGGTGTTTCCCTCCTCAGACTGTCTGGAAAAGCAGCAGCTCTCAGAGGGGATTTTTGATGGCTGTAATTAATTTCATGGAGATTTTTCAATCTCTCCAAATGCTTTTTCCCTGCTGGAAGTTTTCCTTCAGCCTGGAGAAGTGGTGGATCTGGGAAGAGCACCCTTCGTGGCCTTCCAGTACTTAAAGGAGACAGAGAGAGACTTTTCCCTTGGGCAGGTGGCGAGAGGAGAAGGGGAATGGTTTTAAACCAAAAGAGGAGAGATTTAGGTGGGATATTGGGGAGGAATTCCTGGTTGGGAGGGTGGGGAGGGGCTGGGCTGGAATTGCCAGAGCAGCTGTGGCTGCCCCTGGATCCCTGGCAGTGCCCAAGGCCAGGCTGGACATTGGGGCTGGGAGCAGCCTGGCACAGTGGGAGGTGTCCCTGCCATGGAAAAGGGAGCAGGAATGGGACGGGATTTAAATTCCCTTCCATCCCAAACCATTCTGGGATTCTCTCTACTGGATAATGAGGGGATGGTGATAGGAAAGGGTGGAGGGAAATTTGTAAGAACCACCACAAAATGAGTTTTCCTGCACGGAATGGCTTTGTTTGGAAAAGATTGGCAAAGCTCCCACGTGCCAGGGCAGAGCTCGGGCACCACCACCCTAAACCAGTGTGGGTGAGGGGCTGGGTGCAGCCCCCTGGGATGTGCCTGAATTCCAACCCTTTTCCAGGAATGCTCTACACAGTTTGGGTGCAGGGGCCAGCCTGGCTGGGTTTACCTGGGAAAGGCTTTTCCTGATGTGGGGTTTGAAGCCGCCATCCTGTGGGATAAGTGTGGATGTGGAAATGCCCTCCCTGCACTGCAGATTCCCCTCCTTGCTGGAGGAGATCTGAGATCTGTCCTGGAGAAGATCTGAGCCCCTGAAAGTGAGATTAGAAAATCCCTTGGCTTTGGATCTCTCTCCTGGCTGGAGCCACAGCTCCCTAAATCCTCTTTGGAGCTCAGCTGGGGCTGCTTCCCCTCCTCTGCCACCACTCCATGCTGGATGTTTGTGTGAGCCTTTATTTCCACACCCTCCCAGTGTTCCATCATCTCAAACGCTGCTTGCTTTGTGGAGCTTTCACTATTTCATGTGAGATATGAAGTGTTTTCCTCTTCTTTTTGCTTTTCCCCCCATTTCTTTGTTTCTTTCCCACATCAAAGCCCTGGTAATTGTGCAGCTCCCCATCAGCAGGGCTGCTCCATTATCCCTGACATCCTCCTCTGCTTCCAGCAGGCTCTCCACGAGCACTCTTCAATCCTGGGAAAACAGGCCACTCATCCTTTCTCTTATCAGAGATGTGTTTGATAGCGTTCCGGGCTGGATTTGCTGGATGGGGGCCATGTTTCTCTAGGGAAAAGTGAATATTTAATGAGCTGAGGAGCTCTCAGGCTCAGCAAAATATCCTTGGCACTGTGGCTTTGAGGGTTTTTTGGGGAAAGAATGGGATAATTTGGTATTTTGAGTTTATGGATGGATAATTTTGCTGCTTTCTCACCCTGTGTCACCT
>JACBWW010001119.1:0-15968 GCA_020086605.1 Lanius collurio
CTGCTGGTGCTGTGGGATCCGCCAGCTGTGGGGGGAAGAGCAAGCCAAGGGTGGGTGCTGGGCCTGGGGGGAGGAGGAGAAAGGCTGCAGGAGCAGGGCTGAAGAACAAAATGTTGAAAGGATGGCCGTGGGAGCAGCAGGTGGGATTGTGCAGGAGAAGGAGTGGTGGGAGGAAGAGGAGAGTGAGGAAGAGTAGGGATAGAGGAGGAGGAGCAGGAAGAGGAGGCACCCCAAGGTTCCACCACTGCCTGTATCTGCAGCCTCCCCTCTGTCCCCGGAGTGTTACCCCTTCCCTCATCCATCAGGTAGCCACGGAGGGGGATCCACGATTTTGCTGGGGGTAAATCTTGGTGTTTCTGAGGTTTTTTGGGTACGTTGGTGCTTTGGTTTTTTTGTGGGGGTTCAGTCTTTATTTTTTGAGGTGGTTTTTCCTGAATCTGTATGTTTTGGTAGTGTTGTGGCTGTGTCCTAAAGTTCGGGGGACTTTTTAGCTGTATATCTTGATATTTTGGAGGTTTTTAACTGACACAAGATGCCCAGTGTTGGACTTGGGCAGGAGGAACCCCCAGCCCAAGACGCTCAGCTCTTGTTTTTCCCCCCAAACCAGGATTTGTCATTGCCAAGGCCAGATGGAGGAGGAGGAAAAGCCCCGGAGATGCCGCCCGAGGAGGGGCTGCAAACGCAGCCCACAGAGATCCAAGGAGGAAAGAGCCCCCCTGTGCCGGGAAGGCGGCCGGAGATCCAGGCAGAGCTCTGAGCTGGGGGAGAAGCCTCAGGGTGGGGAGAAGCCCCACAAGTGCTTGGTGTGTGGGAAGGGCTTCAGGTGGAAATGCTGGCTGAGGGCACACCAGAGGATCCACACTGGGGAGAGGCCCTATGAGTGTAGGGAGTGTGGGAAGGGCTTCACCAACAGCTCAAAGCTGATCCAGCACCAGGTGATCCACACTGGGGAACGGCCCTATGGGTGTAGTGAATGTGGGAAGAGCTTCAGCCACAACTCCACCCTATGGAGACACCAGCGCGCCCACACTGGGG
Source organism: Lanius collurio (assembly GCA_020086605.1). Taxonomy (NCBI): domain Eukaryota; kingdom Metazoa; phylum Chordata; class Aves; order Passeriformes; family Laniidae; genus Lanius; species Lanius collurio. Next base: position 1,036 of record JACBWW010001119.1, read on the forward strand.
AGAGGCCCTACGAGTGTTCTGTGTGTGGGAAGAGGTTTGGGACCAGCTCCCATCTCCTCCTGCACCAGCGCATTCACACGGATGAGAGGCCCTTCCGCTGCCCCGACTGCGGGAAGGGCTTCAAGCACAACTCCCACCTCATCAGCCATCAGCGCATCCACACCGGGGAGAGGCCCTACGAGTGTTCTGTGTGTGGGAAGAGGTTCTCAGACCGCTCTAACTTGAACCATCACCAACAGAGGCACCGCTAAGGGAAGCCCTGCGAGTGCCCCGAGTGTGGGAAGAGCTTCGTGCGCTGCTCCAGCTCCGTCCCCTGTGGGAGGATCGGCGTTGGATGATCCCCAGTGACCCCCGTTGGGCAGAGCCCTGGTGACCCCAGTTCCGGGTGATCCCCGTTGGGTGGAGGGAAGGTTTTGGAGAGATTTCTTTGCCTTCTCCTTGTGCTGCTGGGATTTGGTTGGTAATAAATTCCCTCTCTGTGCCCAGGATGTGTCTGCTGTGCCCGTGCCGGTGCTCGGGGCGGGATCTCTCCCGCTCCTTCTCTCAGCTCCTGGGCCTTTCCTTGTATTTCCTGTCCCTGTGCAGTAGCAGAGGGCAGGGACCAAACGATTGTGGTTTCTCCCGGCATCCAGGAAGGGCCAGTCCTGTCCTTGGGGTTTGCGAGGGCTTTTTGGGGTTCTCCCGTTTTTGGGACATCCCTGCTGGTGGAGGGTGTCCCCCCTTGGTGCAGTCCCAGCCCCCAGGCAGCGCTCAGCCAAGCAGAGAACCGGGCTCAGGTGGACCGGCACTGCCGGCACAGCCTCCAGGTGTCCGCCCGGTTCCTCGTGGGTCACAGAGGTGAGCGTGGGGCAGAGCGTGTCCCCTCGGGCCCTGCCCTGGGAATGTCCCTGGAGCCCCTCCAAACCTCCCAGGGAATCACCTCAGGGCCCTCAGCCCTCCTTGTGCCCGTCTCCGGGGTCTCTTGCCCATCCCCGCGACCTCCGTGCCTCTCTTTGTCCATTCCAGTCCCTCCGAGTCCATTCCTGTCTCTCCCAGTCCATCCCAGCCCCGCGTGGCACTGCCGCCCGTCAGCCAATCAGAGCGCGTCTCTCTGATGACTCATCAGTTGCCAGGCAGACCCGCAGCGCCGAGTGCCCCGGGCCGGGCTCGGTCTCCCAGTGCCGCGCGCTTCATTCCCAGTCCTTCCCAGTGCCACCAGCGGCGCTCCCAGTTTCCCCACAGTCCCTGTAAGACCATTTCAATCCTTCCCAGTCCCTCTCAGTCTATTCCCAGTCCACTCCCAGCCCATTCCCAGACCTCCACTCTCTCTCCCGGTGTCCCCCACCCAACTCCCCTTTCTCTTAGAGCTACACCCGTCCCTGCCAGTCGATTCCCAGTCTTTCCCAGTGCCACCACAATCCCTCTCAGTGCCAACTCAGGGCCTCCCAGGACCCCTACCGTCAGTACCAGTGCAAATCCAGTCCCTCACAGTGTCCCCACAGTCCCTCTCAATCCCTCCTAATCCCTCTCAGTCCATTCCCTGTCCAATGCCAGCCCTTCTCTGTCCACACTCAGACCTCCACCCTCTCTCCCAATGCCCTCACTGTGGCCCCCAATCCACTCCCTTGTCTCTCAGTGCCCCCTCAGTCCCTCCCACTCCATTCCCAGTCCCTCTCAAAGCCACGCGAAACCTTGCTGCTCTCTCCCAGTGACCCCCAGCTTGCCCAATTCTCTGGTGCCCTCGAGCTCCCTGCCCGGCCCCGGCCGCCTGCTCTGCTCCGTGATGGATTTCTACCCTGTGCGGGTGCAGCTCAGGTGGTTCCAGGGCCAGCAGGAGCTCTCGGGCCACGTGGTGGCCACCGACATTGTCCCCAACGGGGACTGGAGCCACCAGCTCCTGGTGCTGCTGGAAACTCCCCCCGGGGCGGGGTCAGCTCCAGCTGCCCGGTGGAGCACGTCAGCCTGGAGCAGCTCCTGAGCTGGCACTGGGGCACGGCCCGGCCCCCACAGCGCCTGGGGGAGAGGGGGAGGCACTGGGGGGACTGGGAGAGAGATTGAAGGATGTTGGTGCGGGTGAGATGGGGTTTTGGGGTGGTGGTGGACACTGGGAGGAGTTGGGAGTTGCTGGGTGTAACTGGGAGGGATTTGAGTGAGGCTGGAGAGGCTGGAAGGAGATCGGGGCTGGGAAATGGGGGGTTGGAATGAGGTTGGTTCTGCTTGGAAGAGACTGGGAGAGTCTTTGGTGAGTCCTGGTAGCGCTGGGAAGGGACTGGGAGGGGTCTGGGTGTCCTGCGGCAGTGGGGCAGCAACTGGGAGGGGCGGGATGGGCTTTGGTGGGTCCTGGAGAGGCTGGGAAAGAATTGGGAGGAGATTTCAGGGGGTCCTGGGTGGGCTGGGGGCAACTAGGAGTGTGCTTGGAGGGTCTTGGGTTGTCTGTTAGAGGATTTTAGGGATCATGACCCCTGCGGACCGCCCCGGAGATGCCTCCAGACGCTGCCCGCAGCAAGATGCTGACGGGGATCGGGCGCTTCGTGTTCGGGTTCGTGTTCATGGCGCTGGGGCTCGGCTCCTACTGGCACAACAAGCTCAGGGGGTGTTCCCGGGGTCGTGTCTCCCCTCCCCCAGAGCTGTGTGGTCCCCTTGGGCCCCCAGCCCGGTGTCACCCCCTTTGCTCTGCCCACAGAGCTCGTGAGCTGCTGGCGGTTGCAGCCTCTCCCCGTGGCCTCGGGCCCGGCCAGGACCCCCCACTCTGTCCTCAGGCTGATTTTGGGGGTGTCGTGTATCCCTCCCAGCCCCGCTGTCACTCTGCCCCCGCCCAGCTGCTCCCAGTGTTCCCAATAAAGCTTCCCAGTTCGGAGTGGTCCTTTTTATTGGGGGGCAGTGGGGAGGGATTATGGGGGATCCCGGGGGGGCCGAGTGTGGAAGATTTTGCGGAAGGCTGGCTTAATGAGAAGCGTCACAGAGATGCTGTGCAATTAGTTGCAGTGTAAAGCTTGTACTGTAGGTTTTCAGTTAGCAAGGTCAGCGTGTCCCTGCAAGCTAGGAATAGATAACAATAATATGTCAAGCCAGATAAAGTAAGCAAAACAAAGAAGAAGATTTACCACAAGTGTGCACACGACGGAAGAACTGGCCTTTGGTATATGGGCCAATAAGGAGCTTTAGTTTTGCAATATGCATGGGCCTTATTAACTTTGCTATAAATGTACTTGCTGATTTCAATAAAGCTGAGACTTGTTGATCATCATCGGATGAGCTTGTCTCCCGTCGTTTTCCAACAAATGGTGATCCCAACTTGATAACAGTCCGGCACCACGATGGATCGACGAGGAGTTCGGGTCCTACTGCAGCAAGGACGGCGATAAGCGCACCAAGGAGTTGCGCCGAGCCCCCGGTGACCGCACAGGCGGGCCTGGCCGATACGTGCTGCCGAGACCTTGGAGAGCTGCAACAGCGCTGACGAAACAGGTATGGAGAGGCAAGCAGCATATGATTTATTTACTGCCTTCTTGCAAAGGAGGCAGATCAAGGGAATTGACTTACAAAAGGAATTGCCTGGGTTGTCAGCATATGGATACGCTAAAGGGTTCTTCACGAATCCTCACACTGTGCATGAACTGTCAGAGTGGCGTAAGTTTGGAGATAAATTGTGGGAGGCAGTTTTAGAAGAGGATGAGACAGCCAAAAAGATGGGGAAATTATGGAAAGTAGTACATAATGAACTGTTACAACCCCAGCTAGAAAAGAAGGCAGCAGAACAAGCAAATGCTGCACAGGAAAAGAATAAATCTCATGACAAAGATTGGTTTCAAAGTATCCCACCTACACCAAGTGTTTCTACGGTGTTTCTGCCTCCTCTTCAGCCGACCCCAACAGACGCGGGGGTGGGATCAGGCTGTGAACCACCAGCCTCTCCTGTATCTAGTCCTAGCAGCGAGCCCACTGCTCCCCCTGATCCCCACTGAGCAGGAAGTGCAGGGATCTGGCAGAAATCCATTGGTCAGTGAGCCGAGCCCTAGGGCAGAATCTGACCTGGCGGAGACACTGGCAAGGGAGCACCGAGAGGCGTGGGCTGCCGTAGCTAGAGACGGAATGGAACGGGGAGACAAACAAGCCTTGGAGGCGGCAGCTGATCTTGTGTGCCCTGTCATACACCAGCCGGCACTAGGAGGGGGCATTAACGCCACAATTACTGCACTGGACTGGAAGTTGTTCTCACAGCTAAGAGCTACAGTTAGTCAATTTGGAGTAACGAGTGAGCCAGTCAAGCAAATGTTAGATTGTATTTGGAGCACGCAGATATTGCTGCCAGCTGATTGTAGAGGAATTGCAAAATTAATCTTTTCACAGCACCAACAGCTTTTGTTTGGTGCAGACTGGCAAGCAGAAGTTAATGCATCAGTAGCCGCTCAGAGGGGACAAGGAGATCCGTTGCTAGGGGTTACAGTGGATGAATTGCTAGGTTTAGGTCCGTATCTTTGGACAGAGGCACAAGCCCTGATGAGACCAGACAAATGCCGAGAAGCCATGAGGCTCGCTCGTAGGGCAATAGAGAAAGTTAAAGAGCCTGGGGGATTGCCTGCATATATGGGAATTAAGCAGGGAAGAGATGAACCATTTGGAGCATTCATAGGTAGGGTAGCTGCTGCCATCCAGAAAGCCGAGATTCCTGAATACATGCACGGCATGATGTTAAAGCAATGTGCCTTACAAAACTGTAATGTCACCACAAGAGGCGTACTTAATACCCTAGGGGCCAATTGGACTGTAGAAAAGGCATTAGAAAGAATAGCTTCAATGCCCACAGGAACTCAGGCTTTCTTAGTTGGTGCAATCAAACAGCTTGGGGTGGGACTACAAGAACAGGCTAAGGCATCTCAGACTCAGGCGTCAGCTGCTCTTGCACCCCTCCAAGCGTCGGCAGCAGTGAGCCACAAGCCCACTCAAGGCAGCCGCATGAAATGCTTCCGATGCGGAGGAATGGGTCACATCCGTGTGCACCGCCACCGGCATTTGGTGCGCCAAGGGTCGATCTGACACTCACAACACAGGAGCCTGTCGTCGGCGTTCGGGAAACCCCGGAGCCAGCGCAAATTGCAGCAGTCGCGCCCAGACACAAATAGCTGCTGTCACTCACCCAGCACCAGCAACCTCCAACCAGACACACGAGGGAGCCTCGGGATGGACCTGGCAGCAGCTGTAGAAACAACATTGATGACGCCGCGGCCACAGAGGATTCCATCAGGAATTAAAGGACCCATTACTATACAAGGGCAGGCAATGGGAGCCTTGGTATTGGGAAGATCGTCAGCCTCGATGCTTGGACTTTTTGTGCTACCTGGTGTGATTGATGCGGACTTTACTGGGGAAATTATGATCATGGCATACACCCCCTTTCCTCCTCTTAAAATCAATAAAGGACAAAGGATTGCTCAATTGGTACCTTTAGAACAGATGACAAAAACATATCACCCTTAAAAGACCAAATTAGAGGAGAAGATGGATTTGGATCCACAGGGGGGCTTGCTTTGTTAACCTTGGATTTGAATGACAGACCAAAGCGAAAAGTAGAAGTGGAATACAAAGGCCAAAGCGTACTCTCACAGGCCTGTTAGATACCGGAGCGGACTCTAGCATCATTGCTCCTCAATGTTGGCCTCATCACTGGCCTTTGCAGCCAGCCACCCCTGCAGTAACGGGGGTTGGAGGTCTGACCCTCGCCAGCCCTTCCCCATCACTAACTGTTACACTCGATGGAAAGGAAGTAACAGCTACATTTTCTGTCGTCCAATTACCACCCACAGTACAGTGCCTAATTGGCAGGGACATACTGGCGCAGCTGGGTGTGGTGTTGACAAATGAGCACCCTTTGGCATGATGGCCATTGCCTGGACTTTCCCGATCCCTATCATGTGGAAGACTGACTCACCTGTGTGGGTAAAGCAATGGCCTTTAAAAAGGGAAAGTCTGCAGCATGCTCATGAGCTGGTGGAAGAACAGCTCAAGCAAGGACATTTGAAACTGTCAACAAGCCCCTGGAACACCCCAATATTTGTCATTAAAAAGAAATCAGGGAAATATCGTCTACTGCATGATTTGCGAGAGGTTAACAATCAAATGGAACCAATGGGTGCGTTACAACCTGGCTTGCCTAACCCAGCAATGTTGCCAGAGGGGTGGCCACTATTGATTATTGATTTAAAAGACTGTTTCTTCACAATTGCCTTACATGAAAATGATACCAGGAGGTTTGCATTCACTTTGCCAGCACTGAACAGAGAAAGACCCGATCAGCGATTTGAGTGGACGGTGCTTCCACAGGGCATGCGCAATAGCCCTACGTTATGTCAGCTCTGTGTGGACTCTGCCTTGCAGCCTCTCAGACGACGGTGGCCACGCGCCGTTGTTTACCATTACATGGATGATATCCTGTTTGCTCAGCCTGCTCCATTTACAGACCAACAAGTTGATGACATACAAGATGCACTAGCAAAGTTCAACCTCGTTGTTGCCCCAGAAAAGATACAACAAACAGCTCCATGGAAATACTTAGGATAGACTTTATCTGAACAGCTTGTCCCCCCTCAAAAGCTGAAACTTCAAACTCAAATTACCACCCTTAATGATGCTCAAAAACTACTAGGTGACCTGCAATGGCTGAAACCAGTAGTAGGAATACCAAATGAATTATTGGATGAATTAAGGCCATTGTTGAAAGGCACAGACCCATTGTCACCAGTAAAGATGACCCATCAACAGCAAAGCACCCTCCAGAAAATCATAGACTGTGTCACACAGGGTCAGATACCTCGGCGAAGCCTTGACATTCCTATTGATCTCACCATCTGGTATGGTGCAACACATTTGTTAGGGGCCTTGACTGAATACAACAGAAAAACGGGGGATATGGGGAAGATTTTGTGGAAGACTGGCTTATTGAGAAGGGTCATGGAGATGTGCAATTAGTTGCAGTATAAAGTCTGTACTGTAAGTTTTCAGTTAGCAAGGTCAGCATGTCCCTGCAAGCTAGGAATAGATAACAATAGGATGTGAAACCAGACAAAGTAAGCAAAACAAAGCAAAAGATTGACCACAGGTATGTACATGACGGGAGAACTGGCCTTTGGTATATGAACCAATAAAGAGCTTTAGTTTTGCAATATGCATGAGCCTTATCAAATTTGCTATAAACGTACTTGCTGATTTTCAATAAAACTGAGACTTGTTGATCATCATCGGATGAGCTTGTCTCCTGTTGTTTTCCGACATTCTTCCTTCTCCTCTCCCAAAGTCTTGCAGGAGCTCTGGTCCTTGCCGCTGCTGTTGGCTTCACAGGTCCTTCTCCTGCGGCTAAACCACAGGCCCAAGAGGAGCAGGAGTCCGGCAAGAGCCCAGAATGGCCACTGCTGCAGGGCACCAAAGAGCAGGGCTCCCCAGCCCTCATCCTGCTGCTCTGGGGGCCCTTGCTCCAGCTCCTGCAGCAGCCGAGCCATCTCGCGCTCCAGCAGCTCCTGACGCTCCTGCACTCGCCGGTGCGTGGCCTCATCCAGCCCATCCCCAGCTGGCTGGGGGTTCTGGATCAGGCTTTGCACCAGCACGAAGAGCAATGACAATAAAGCCATGGTCTGCAGGAGGACACACAGAAGGGGGTCAGTAGGGCCCGAATGGAGGCAGCCAGTGGGGGGCAGGAGCCACAGGGATGTGGCAGCAGGAAGGGCAGGGTCCCCGGCAGCTGGCAGGAGGCAAGGCCTGCACCGCTGCCCCAGCCAGCACCGAGCCTGAGCAAGGCGCTCCCGCCAGGGGCTGGGCCCTGGATGCAGGGGCAGAACACTCGCCCCACGTGCCAGCGCTTCTGCCCCAGCCCTCCTCCAGCCCTGCCTCCCCACCCCGGGTGTGCACTCACCGCTTGCCCAGGCTCTACTGGGGCAGCGGCAACCAACGGGGCCTTTTAGAGCTGCCCCCATTGTGACACGGCCCCGGTGCTGTCACAGGCCCCAGAGCACATCACAGGCCAGCCCCACCCGCCAGCCCCAGCCCGGCTCAGGGAACTCATCGTGGCCCTGGGCACCCAAAGACCCAAAATACACAAAGTGCAGACCCATCCCTCGGGAACCCCAGAGCTTCCCTTTACAAAGCAGGCACAAGTGCCCTCCCACACAACCCTTGTCAAATATACATTTGGCTGACGGGACCCCCGTACGCTCAGTATAGAGGTGTAGGCTTTTACTGATTGTTGCAGGCAGATGGTCTTTATTATTAACAATATTATTTATTACTTTGGACACAGCCTGTCATACAGGGTAATTTTTAGTTACAGCTTTAGTGTGAAAGAAAGAATTACAGGCTGCTTGAATGATGCACAGGAAGTTGAAACGTCATCCCATGTTAAGGCCTACCCTTCGTTTACACCAGCACTGTCCTGCCTCACAGACCTTTTGTGAAGACAAAGATGTCAGAGTTCCTCGCCTGAAGTAGGAACACTTTCAAAGATCTCTTTGATGACAGACAAATGATCACATACAACCAACTTACGCCTTGCACAGTATCACAAAAAACGTCCAAACTACTTCTTACGCTAGATGTGGCTCATCAGTAGAGCAGCTGAAAAACGGACTCTGTAATCAAGAAACACAAGTTTGGAAAAGGAAAAAGAGAAGTCCTCGAAACACAGAACTTCTGAAGCTTAGCTCGCTCTACTCTACTGTGCTCTCCCCCAACACCACATAAAGATGGGCTCCTCCTGACACTTGCAGCAACTGCTTCTCTCCTGCCATTGCGAGAGGAGCTCTGTTTTGTATAGGCATGTAGACGTGTGTGCATTTCGACACCATCCTCAATATAAACCTCCTCCCTTGCTTTTTTCTGATTGGAGATCCTTCCTACTGGATACAATGGTGCTGTTTCTTGGGAAGAGTTTCTCAGATGCTGATCACAGCACAGTGGGAGGTTTTGGCTCCCTTGGGCTACTCACATTCCTCTTGGGTGGTCTCTGAAATACTCTTTATCAGCTGAGGGCTGACAGAGCATAGAATGTTCAAGTAATCGCGTTTCTCTTCTCCAGTCATGACACAAGAGCTGGCTGCCCTCAGAAGACACGGTCTTCTGAACCATCCAATATCATCCCAATCAATACCTTCTAATTTCCACCATCTCGATGAGGTCCCCATGGAATAGCTCCATGTCCCAAGTGGTAGCCAGCAGGGAGGGAAGCAGAAGAAGACAGGATCACTACAGCCACTGATCAGTCATTCACAGGCAGCACCACAAAGAAAGAGGAGAGAGTCAGGCATTTCCCAAGCTACTCTGTTCCAGCAGCCCATATCACCCTGCTCCTTTGAAATGTCTTCTGATGACAAGCTTCATGTCCAATCACAGTGCTCACCTTTGGGACATGAGGAACTAAGATGCAGAATAGGGGGAAAAATTTCTTCTGACCTCCAGTCACCTGACTATCAAGCAGATAAGAGAAAACCTCCACTCTCTTTTGAGGAAGATGTTTGATAAACTCACCCTAGAGCTAAAGTGATTTTGAAAGCCCACATTACCAGACTCAGAGTGGTAAAGAGCCGATGAATTAATCTGCTGACCAAAAAGGCAGCTTTAAACGAACTCTGGTACTTCCACTCTCTCTCCTTAGAACTTCAGCTTGAGATGCCTGGGAGCGACTAAAGAAAAAAGTAATTTCATTCATGTCCTGGTCAACCATTTCACACCCTCTTGTCCCTCCCAATCTACCAGCCACTCAAACACAGAAAAAGCAAGAGACCCATGGTAGGCTTCCAGTGGCAATAACTGTCAAAATCTTCTTGGACTGCATTCTTTGAAGGACCTGAGGTCAACTCACTGACTGTGAATGACTTGTACTGCTCCACTTGGCCTACCAGCTCAGCTCAGCTCAGCTCAGCTCAGCTCAGCTCAGCTCAGCAGCCTCCCAGCTACCTTTAGCTGCATAAGCACATGTCCTGCAATCAGAAAGGTGTGAATCTTAGGAAGGAAACAGACACTGGGAGTGAAGAGGGGAGATTAGTCCACACTCAGAGGAACAGGCAACAGCAACCAAACACTCTGGCAATAGCTTGTGTCTAGAAGCTCTCTACCTTCAAATCCACCTCAAGGGTCTGGCACTTGTGCTGACTTGCACAAAAGAACCCACTGCACCCTGCAGCAGTGGGCTCCTTCTTTCCAGCCTGGATGGAGACATGTCCTGTATTTTGCAAGCATGCCCAGGGGTTCAGAATGGAACATGCTGATCATGTTTAGCACCTTAAGGTGCTCTTTCTCTCCTAAAGTACGCTTGGGGAAATTACAGGCAGTGCTATCCCCACCTTTCCAAACAAATGACCCTCCTTCTACTGCAGTTGCCTTCAGAATACTGCCACTTCTTCATTTCAGACTATGCTTCCCTGGGAAGGATGCACAAAAGGTTAGGGGAGTTGCAAGCACTGGCACCTGCAACTTTCAACTAACTGCATCTTCAGAAAGGCTTCTGACAACAGGCCGTTCTCTGGACACGAACATGGCAATGCTGAGGCAAGATAGATGACTTCACTGTACCTTTTAGCCCAGATCTCTGTGGCCAGAGAAGAAAGAAGCAGCATGTCCTGCTCCTTCTGCTCATCCTCTCTGGTAGCAGCGGTACAAAACACAACACAGTTTTAAATTCTAACTCAGTTGGTGCTTTCCTGAAGAAGGTCAAGAGAAGTAAAGGAAAGTGACTTGGCTTCACGCTTGCAGCAAATGTGAATTTTCTTGTGGATTTCAGCATTCGGGATTTGAACCAGTAATGGGTTTTCTTCAGTCAATCCAAAGGACGATTGGCTACAGAAACTCGTATCTGATGCTACTGAGAAGCACTGACAGTTCTCTGGCTGTGATTAATTTTATTCCAACCTGCTTTCTCCGACTGTGTATCTGACAGCAGGACTTGCTCCATTCAGCCGGCAGCTCTTCCAGAAGAAAGCTGTTGTGAAACTGGTCACACATCTTCACAATGCTGCCTCTTTAACAGTTTTCTTCCTGTGTTCAAATGTATTTTTCAGCTTCCTAAGGAGTGCAATGTCCATAACAAAGGAGACAAGATTTTCATGCAAAAATCGAGAGACCTTGAACTGCAGTGGTGAGAAAAACTCTGGTGTAATACCAGTGTCAGATGGCATGGGCCTGAAAAACACACTCACATCGATACTAACAAGCTTAGGAGAGACACAGAGCAGGGTGAGGGATTCCCAAAGAGGCTGAATTGACAGTGCAAAGGAGAGTTAATAGCAACCAGAGGCTCAGTTACTTTATCAGAGCTGCCCCCGTTTTCAGGGCCTGAAAGAACAGCTCAGCGGCAGAAAGACATCCAGATCATTTGGCCATGCTTGTTCTTCTTGAACACTGTTTTCCATTCCATCCTAGTGTGGCTGCATACTACCCACCGGTTCAAACCAGCACGTGAGCTACACAAGAGTCTTTCAGAGGCAACACTGAACAGTTGTAGGTTCTGCCCTTGCCCTCGCCCAGCATGCTCCTCACACACACAGCACACTTGCACTTGCATCAAAACTCACAGGCACCACATGCACAGTTTCAGCCCCTGCACTAATTGTGGCCCTGGCAAATCTAGCCCTGGGTGCGTTGTGCAGCAAGAAGCCATGAGGGCCGTGCTTCTCCCCGACTCCAAGCATTGCTCCAGAGGCCACACAAGCTTGTGTAGTCAGGCTGTAAGGCTCAGTGACACACAGAGATCAAGTCCTACCCACTGAGGGCACCTGTCCTTGTGGAAGGGGCTGAGGAGCCCTGGAGCTGGGGCAAGGGAAAAGGCAGCTCTCTTCTCCTGGGAGCAGAGGAGAGGGGAGAAGGGAGCAGGGAGGGCATTCTCCTCCTGCCACAAGCAGGGCCAAAGGGGCTGTGGTGGGAGCAGTGCCTGCCCAGCAAAGGAAGCAAAAGGCAGGCACCTCAGCAAGCACAGTTCCCTCTCAGTGGAACAGCCAGTTCTGCTGTTGGCACTGATCCTCCTCTGGGAGCTTCCTGCCTGCTCTCCTCACACACAACTGCTTGTTCCTGTCCCCACAGAGGGCTTCCCGCTGTGACGTGGGCCACAGCAGCTTGCTTTCCCATGCTCTGAATGAGGAGGAGGAACTTTTATAATGGCAGAGGGAGGATTAATTCATATTTTCGTTGTTTCAACCATCAGGACTTCTGGTTGAGTTCACGAGGCAAAATTCACAGTCCTGCTCTAAAGTGTTGCACAAGTGCAATACCGAGATGTGACTGCTGGACACAATCACCGTTTGAGTCCCTTTGTCATTTCTTCAGGGAGCTGCACTGCATGGACATTCTCTAAGAACCACTGGGTTGAATATAAAGGAGGACACACTTCAGGCAATTTGAGAAATTTTTCTCCTTTTATTATTTCTTCAAACGTATAGATGTAGATATTACTGAAGGGCAACTATAACCAACGTAGCTCACTTGCCTAAACAAAGGGTAACTGGGAAATAATTTGCCACTAAAAATCCTAAAGGGCCTCTTGACCCAATGATAATGAAACCAGTTCCTACTATGAAATTTTGGACTATCTATTCTCCTAGAGTAAAGTGAGTTAAAACTATTATCTTCACTTTCACAGACTGAGATAAACTACATCTTTAAAAAACTATTGAACTAGCAGGTCACTGAAAATCTACATTAATTGTCTAACAAGCTAGTTTTTGGTCTTCCAGGTGTGCCAGGCAACCTCTCGGCATCACTGTCTTCCGTGAGGATGTGAAGGTGGAGCCACTTTCTGCTTTATAGACTGGGGCAGCATTGCAACAATACCATCATGACTGGAAGGTGAAGGGCAAGGCACCGCAGAGATGTGTGTCTGCACCATGAATCCAGGTGCCGCAGCATCTGCCTTCCGTGGCAGCAGGAAAGCAGCTTCAGGATTGCCAGGGACAAATGCAAGAATTATGCAGTGCTCACGTGGCTGCCATCAGGTGTGAGCCTCCCCAGCACAGCTCTGTGCAGGGAACTCCTCTCAGTGGCTGCAGAGCAGCATCCAGAGGCGAAATCGCAGCTGACCGTAAGCTCACATCGCCTCTCTGTGGGCAGCCGCATCTCGGGCCAGGGGCTCAAAGAGGTTGAGCGGCTCGAGCCTTCGCACTGCCGGCGGCAAGCTGATCTCCGCAGGAAGCCTCTTGTTGCCTAGGACAAAGTGCTCCAGGCGTTTCAGCTGCAGGCAGCGGCGCAGGTATGCCATGATGTCCCACAGCCGCCACGCAAATTCCCTCCTGCGCCACTGGGACAGCGCTACGGTGGTCAGCACGTGCATGACCACAATCTTCCAGGTCGAGCTGGAAAAACCTGTGCCCCTCTTGTGGTTTGACATGGAAATGGTTTTCTTGCAAAAAAAGCCCTTCTAGTTCTTATCAGAACCAATCAATTGTCTGGCTTGATTATTGGCAAGTTTTAAGCCACTTAGGAGTTTGACACGCCTCTGCAAATCCCATTTTAAGACAGACAGAGCCCGGGAAAGCTCTCTGGACTTCTGGCCATCAAAGCTGCAACTTGGGCCCCCGGGCCCTGCTCAGCCTGGCCTGACCCAGGAGGCAGCCGCCCCCCTCCTTGGCCCTGTTCTATCTGGGCCCCCCAGCCCTGCCCCATGCAGGTAGAGCTGGGCTGGCAGCGGCCCCCCTTCACCTCCACGGCAGAGCTCAGCTCCAACTCCCCCAGCAGAGATAATGGGACCAAGAGAGATAAGAGAAGTTCCAGCCCCTCCAGCCGCGGCAGGGTGACATTATCCTTATTAGTGCTGTTAAGATTTCTTCAGAACAGATGGGCCTGAAAATGCTGATCCTCTCCCAGCGAGAAAGCAGAAAGAACATGAAGAGACACCCTAAGGTGTAAGTCAGTAAAGATGGAAGGGCTGAAACCCTGAGAGAAAAGAAAGAGGAGATGCTTCAAAGCTGGAAGCTGAAATTCTGTTGCAGGAACCCTTTGGGGATGAACTGGACTATTGGAGTCCCTGCTGTAATTTCATAGAGCATCGGAGGGGGGTAGAGCAATTGGGAGCTGAGGTGCCTCTGCATTTTCTCTCTTTATTCCTTTGGCTCCAGAGTGTTTGGACTCAGTTTTACCTTCACCTGGAGGGGTGTGCAGTACACCTGAAGTTGATTCTGCCTAGTGGGTGGGGAGGGGTCCCACCTTCTGGTATGGACTGACACTTAGAATCTTTGGCTGCCGAGTGGGTGGGGGGCATGGTCCCACCCTTTGATGTGGACTGATCCACTGATTTGAACCGACCGTACAAAGGAACCAGGAGGGGTCAGTGCGAAGATGACCCCAGTTCCTAGAGATGAAGATTGCTCCTAGAGATGAGTAAAGAAGACCTTGCTCCTGAACAGCTCAGCCTTAAATTGACACCCCGTGTTAGCTCAAATTGAAACCCTGGAAAAGCAGCTGTGGGAAAAGCGGTGATTCGAGGTTAGGGACTTTTTCACTGCAAGCAGAAACCTCCCAGGCGGCTGTTTTGCTGTGATATTGAACCCATAAAAGAGTTGTCTCAAGTGGGAATGTCTCCATAAGGTCAGCAAGAAAGACTCAGAGACTCCTATCTCTTTATGTGAACTGAAAAGATTATAAAGGTGGTAAATGGACTGAAATCTTAAGGGTTGTTTCTACATTATTCAGCATGGAGAAAGTGTGGGGAGGAAAAGTGTTCTAAAGGTTTAATCTGATTCTAACTTTTGTTTCCTTCTTTTAGGTCTGCTAATAAACTTCTTAGAGTCTTTTAAGTTTGAGCCTGTTTTGTTTTCTCCTAATTCTTATGTCACAGCGGTAAAATAAGCAAGTAAGAGATGATCTGAACCAAACCACTACAGCTGCTTTCTTATTTCCTTTGTTATCTGTTTCAGCTCTTTTCCTTTGCCATCTCTTTGCCAGGAGCAGTTTGAGTCATTTAATTTTCCACAAGCTCCTGGTCCTTC
>JACBWW010001120.1:0-15968 GCA_020086605.1 Lanius collurio
CTTTGCTTTGACAAAATCACTTTTATCATCTGCACTCCACTGTGTTATTGCTTTCAGAACAACTGCTGTTGGTGTTGTCCTGGAGTGCAGCTCGTGGGGCATTGAAAGGGGAACAGAGGGACAGGCTGGAAAAGAGGGGCTCTGATTTTGGGCTCAACTTCCCACTCAGTTTTAGTGGCTGCAGCTGCTCCTGGCAGCCCTGGGACTGGGATCACAGAAACACCTGGGAGAGCAGGCACAAGTGCTTGTGACCCCAGTAACTCAGAACCATTCAAATGGCATTAAACAAGTCCTGAGTGCAATCTCATGGTCTGTCCTCATTTCCTATAAAGCAGCTGTAGTTTTTCATAGTTATTTTCAGGCTCTAGGGAAGCAAGTTGCTTGAACCAGGCACCATATCCAGCTGCTCAGACTTCAGGAAAACCATTCAGCAGACTTCATGAGAGATTAATCAAATGGCCTGGCTTTAAAAGCCTTACCCAGAGCAGGTGATTGAGTCACTGCTGGATCTTGCATGTCAGAGCAGAAACATCCTTCCCCAGACCTGGGAGACACAGCCTGTGCCTCTTTAAATCTGTGCTGTGTGCTGCAGTGCTCTGCATTGTTGCCATGGCAGAAATCTCCCCACAGTAATAACCTCTTTCAGGGAAGGTTAAAAAGAGACAGTGCACATGCTCAGAAACGCTGCACTTGTTCTCTTAGCAGTTTGCAGCGGCCATTTCAAAGAAACCATCACAAAGACAAGAGAAAGATCAGGTACTGATATTTTTTCCTTTGTTAAAGGGGGTGACTTTTCCTTTTCACAGAAGTCCATGCAGGGATTTGTCTCTGTTCCCAGTTGCACTGTAGAGAGAAACCACCCTTGAAGCCTGTCAGGATTATTCCTTGCAAATCCCCACGGAATAACTAAGAGGCAGGAGTTAGATGTGATTTAAGATGATTGCTGCACTAGAGGAGCAGTTGTTTTGCAATGGGGCTCACATACAAAGCTGACCTGACTCTGGGGTGGGTTATGGGTGAGGTACCCCCAAAAAGTTTAAGAGTGTGTCTGCTTTGTTTGTTGAACCTTTGTAGTACTCACAGTCATCTGTGAGAACAGGCTCTGCCCCTACTGACCTGGAGGCTTCTTCATCAGGGACTTCTAAGAGAGGCTGATGTTGTCCTAATATACTGTAACTTGG
The DNA here is from genome assembly GCA_020086605.1 of Lanius collurio. Taxonomy (NCBI): domain Eukaryota; kingdom Metazoa; phylum Chordata; class Aves; order Passeriformes; family Laniidae; genus Lanius; species Lanius collurio. The sequence continues at coordinate 1,182 of JACBWW010001120.1, forward strand.
GGACTCTGCTGCATCCTATTGCAAAGACTGCTTTTGAGGGTACTTCTTTTGACTGCAGATCACCATTAATTAAAACAGAGGAAAGACCAAGCCACTTGTAGTGATTTTAATCCCTTTATTTTAAGGCTTGTAGAAATAAGAGAAAGGATTACATCAGATCTAAATAGTGGGCGGGACAGGAAACCCAATATGAGGGTATAGAAATTACACTACAGATCTTTTTGTGTTCCAGTATATCTGTGACTCTACACATACATGTTTGTCTTTGCTTCTGAACCATTCCCTTCCTTTGTGTTTAGGTTGAGATGCACAGGAAGGGGGTGTGTATAATGCTGCCCCTTTCCTGAGGGAATTGCTGATTTGCACATGCTGCAAATGTTTGTGCAGAATTTACAGCTTCACATTAGCTGTGTCTGAAAAGGTGGATTGTGTATATGGAAGAGCAGTCCTGTTCTGTGATTGTGACAAAATGGGAAAAACCCTTCCCTCTCCTGTCTCCCTCTACTGCCTTTCTAAATGTGAAATACAATCTGTTCTGGGGAGTGCTGTGCTCTTGCATTCAGTACATGCAGATCTGATGCTCTTATGCAACACTTCCATTCAGTAAGCACCAACTTAAAAATCAGAAAGAGGCAGAATGTTGTCCTGCTGAGAAGAGATTTTTCATATGGGTTTTATTGTATTGACTTAACTTGGCCTTATTTAATTCTTTCTTTCTTCCATTTTGAGGGACAGCAATGAAAGGTAAACTTGCCTGAGCTAAGGACCTCCCTAGCAGTGGGCCAGAATCTTTGGATTGAAATCTCTGACAAGCAGTTACAACTTGAGCCAGTCTCTTTTGATCCAAACAGTTTACCTGTTGGGTCAAAAAAATACTTAATTTGAAACTTATTTAAAAACTTGCCTCTTTGTGAAGGGAAACTGTGGCTGCCCCAGGTTGTGCCAACCTCAGAGCGTGGTGTGGCCTGGCTGTGATGGTCAGGAACAAATGGATGGCTGCAAATAATGGCTTGAAGCCCAGATTAGGAGGGGAAACAGAAGGTCAAAGAGTTTTGATGCATTTACCACTACAAGTTCTACCTGTGAATTTGTGGAGGTTTAACAAAAGTCTTTTCCTTCATCTCCTTCAATTAAGGAGTAAGTTTTCATAATGAGTGTGCTGTGTAATGGTTACCTTTAGGTGTTATACTTGTGAAAAGATGATGCATCAGTAAAGCAAGCCAGAGGCCAAAGACCTTGTTTCCAGGTTCTGTTTCAGCCAGTTCTGTAATCCCTGCAGTTTTGATCTCAAAGTCTAACAGTGACTCCAGATCAATGTCTGTGACTGTGTAGTCAGAAAAAGTCACAGAGCAGGCAAGGTTTCTGGCATCCTGGCTTTCAAATGAAACCAAGAGAACTGGGGATGTTGTGTCCCAGTTGAGTTTTATGTACCCTCTGGAAAGGCACAGAGAACTTTTGTCAATGCTCTAGATCTGCTGCTGTTTTCTTTCAGAGGATGGCCGACAATGCTTTAGCCATCAGGAACATTAACTTCTCTGTAACAAAACCCTTGTGTATCTGTAGTGTTCCTCACTAACTTATGTCTCTTGACAGAGAAGCACCCAGCCCCAAGATGCTGGCACCCTGCCTTTTGAGAAGAGCCATCCTTACAGTTCCTTTAGTTTTTGTGGTTGCACTGCTTGTCACGGAGCCTGTGAGAGCTGACCAAGAAGCAGGAACAGCCATACCAGCTGAAAGTATGTACCCTGCAGTCCTCTCCTACAGCCCCTTCTGCAGTTCTCACGTTGTAGGACTTTGAAGTTTGCCCAAATAATTCAAACTATTTTGTACATGTCTTGCAGACGTTGTTTTAAAACCACAACTTGGTAATGTACCTGTGCTCTTTTGCTCCTGTATCCAAAGCTCTTCACTCTCTTGTCCTTGTCTTCTTCTTGTAGCTGAAATCTGCCACTGTTCTGCACCTTTTCTTTTGCACAGCCCTCTCATTGTGTTAGCCCTTTGTATGCCAGCAATCACCCTGTTTGCTTTTCAGAGTCATTATTGAGACTTGTTCTTTTTCAGCTGACATTGATCATTCATTATATTCATTCTTGAGTGTGTTTGCTGTTTTAAAGTCATGAATTTTTATTAAAAAATTGACAATCAAGATGCCAAGAAAGCATTTTGTCAACACCTCATCTTGTGGCCTTCAACCACCTAATTCTCCTTTGCTGATCTGTGTTGAGTTTATTGAGTTTATTATTTATATAAACATAATGACAGGTCCTTGCATCGAGTCATTGATGTGAAAAACTGCTGTCCTCTCCTTTTGTCTACTGTAAATACAGTAACCCTGAAGTTGGGTGATGGAACAACAGTGATGGAGCAGGTCTTTAATACTGCTCAATGTGGGGGTTTTATGTCTTCTTTATTTTTCTTAGCCTGTTAAGGAATTTGGCAGGCTCCCTTTCTCCAGCAGGCAGGGTTCCTGGTTGCTGGTTGGTACTCAGATGATGAGCTGGAAGCTCATTCTCCAGCATGTCAGAGGCATGTCCAGTCCAACACCAGGGGTTTGCAAAATGGGCTTACAGACACAGCAGGATTTTCCAACGTTAGTCTACATTTCATCCTTTCATTCACACCAGACCCCAAAGAGCAAACTAAACCTGGGCTCAGAATTTCTCACTTGTGTGGTATTTCCAGTGAAGTTGTCAGCAAGGCACAGGCACCACGAGGCAAATGAGAACAGCTGTAGGGCCTGATGGTTCAATGATGTTTTGTCATGTCTGCATTTGCTCTGTGTCAGTGCTGCTGTCTGTTAGGGCACAAATCTGAGTTACGTGGTGATCCAGCCAAAGCAAGCCTTGTGGCCTTCAGTCTGAGTGTCTCAATCTGGGAACACTCTTTTAAACACTCCAATAAATCCAGATTGCAGCAGTTCTGCTTATCAGCAATGCCCACTTATGACAGGGTGTTTGGACAAAGCTGTATCATATTCGAAGTCAGAGGCTGAAGTGGTCTGTCTTTGTGGTATTGTAGTCAGTTTTGTTCTATTAGTTTTATACTTAGAGCTCACATTTGTTGGATTAGGAGACAAGATTTTTCTAGGGAATAGGTTCATGTTTTCAGATGTAATTTCTGAAAAATCTGAAGATAAGGTTGAAAATGTGCTCAGGTTTACTGTAGCAAAAGGCTCAGGTTAAGGGTTTGGGTCTTTTTATATACAATGAGCTGTGGAAGGAAAAGTGGAACAGCAATATGGCAGGAAGAAAAATATTATTGTAAATTTGAAGTAATTCTTTTATCAGTGCTAGTCGGGGTGGACAATCATAGTGGACCATTTACAATCACCTGGGTTATTCAGGAGTACCTGCATCAGTACTCACTCTGTAGACTCTTTTCTGTAGCTCTTTCTGATGCTCAAAATCACTGTTTAATCATTCTAGTTAATTCTTCATGCCATGTAGTCATGATTCTCTACTAAGTGCTCCACGAAATGCTCTCCTAGGCCGCCCCTGTGTCGATTGCCATGCCTTTGAGTTCATGCAGAGAGCTCTGCAGGATTTAAAGAAGACAGCCTATAATCTAGACACAAGGGTAAGGAAACATTAAATGTCTTCTTTTAAATGTTTTTTTCAATATAAAAGAAAATGCTGTGGATAAAAGTAGATAAGGTGGATGGATTTTGCACACTCTGTGAACTGCACTGTCCTGTCTTCTAAGGTGAGGCTGGTAGGTTACATTTTACCTCTCTGTGCAATAATCTGTGGAATTCTTCTGCTTTGGGGTATCAGGGACAAGAGGAAGTATAGGAAAGTGTTGTTATAAATGAAAACTGCCAATTAAATCGAATTAATAAATTGTGTGAGCCAAATTATTAATATAAAAACAAACAGAATTTATTTTATGATCAAATTGACAATTTTGGATAGCCACTATAAAACGGCAGGGCCAAGCCTTGGTTCTTGACCCTGGGTGACACATACACAGCCCTGAACACCAGCAGTTTGGGTAGGTAGTGCACACCTTTGAGGTTTCTGAGTCCGGTTTTTATACTGTTTTTCCTGCCTCCAGCTAGAAAATCCTTTGTCTCTTTCATATTCATCCTGTCTTCTGTGGTCCTCTGGTCCAGAGATCAGGGGTCCTTTAAGGTGTTGATGTGTTCAGGAACTCTTTTGTGTCTTTGGTTGATATTTTCCAGGAACTCATCTTGTGTCATTAAAATGAAGAGTCTTAGGTAAGAGGTCCGTTCATCAGCATGGTCCAGGGAGGAACAGAAACTGAGATGATCATCTCTGTTGCTCCTTTCAGATGGAAAAAGGATTTTCCAAGGGCAGAGTGGATTTGCAGTAGGTTGATGTGCCAGATGGATCTCTGGCTTCCTGATGATGATGGGTACTTGAGACCTCTCTGGTGGAGGTGCCTGTGCTTCAGATGCAAATGTTATCACTGAGAAGGGTAACCCGTGACTCTGGCTGGGCTACCAGGGAACATGCCAAGGCACATTCCAAACATGACATCTTTGGATACATGTACAGTCTAATATCCCTTATACATAAATCAACCTTGATACCATTTAATTTATTATGAATTTTGACTCATCTATAACAGTGTGAACTGACCATCCTCTGCCCTCCAGCCTTCTCTTGCTGAATTGTAGCATTAGTGCTGCTCTTCTCATTCCAGCTGCTGAGCACACACTGTTGTTTTTATGTCAGGGGAGTAAAGTGAGAGTATAACTTATATTTATTACCCAAAAAAAGGGACCCAGCTCAAACAAAAAGCCTACTAAAATAAAATGCTCCCCTGCACATGCTTTCATCCCTGGGAAGAGGCTAAGGGAGGAAACATCATCTGCAGAGAGTTTTTACATTTCTCTGATTTCATAATGATGAAAAATGCCATGAAGTAGAACAGCATAGGGAATGAAATTTGTTTGGCTTGCAGTCAGTGTGCAGAATTTGCCAGGGCTGGTACCTTCATTCTGTGGGGGATGTTGAATGTGTCTCCTACCTGTGTCCCAGCTGCTGTCAGATGGTGGTGTCCCAGGAGGGGGCTGTGTCCCCACCTCCTGAAGTGCTGCAGATAAACTCCTGCACAGATTGTTCAACAGAAGGCACTGAAAAAGGCACTGAAACTTTCCTGCTTTTCTGTTCTATGGTCAGGGTTGTTCAAAGGTCAAAGCCTGTTATCAGAGTCTGTTATCTTTGAGGAGTGGTCCTTGATGTTTAGGTGAAAATACAAGTGCATGAACAAACATACCTTGAATTGTGACATTCTATGAAAAAAAGAAACAAACATTCCAGCAGAACCAGACTGGTATGTTGTGCATTTACAGCTAAACAAAATCTGTTCAATAATTACAGGTCAAATATATTTTGGGCTTCATGAAGAAATCTTGCTAATGAATCAGCTGAACACTGTATACAGGCCAAACAAGATGTTCAGATTGTGCTGTAAAGTGGTCCCAGCACACCTTTCTACAAACATTTGAACTTTTCACCAGATTTTCTGCATCTTGATACAAAATCTCTTAAAGTTTTCTCTGGGTGCCTGGTTATGGCAGTGACCTTTATGAAACCTTCAGCTTGCAGACCAAGAGAAAGACTTTATAAAAACACAGATATCCAAAGCAGGAGTAGCAATAAGAACCCCAAAGATAGCAACTGTTATAATACTTTTAAAAATAAAAGACAGCCAAAGAGATAAAATGAAGATGGAAAAAAAGTGAGTTGAGATGAATGTCCTATTATTGGCTTTCACACTTGTAGATCTGACAGCAAGCCTGAAAATGTGATATATTCTCACAAAAACAAACCTATCACTTCCTTATCACTTTAAAATCTAAATAATTGAATCCATATTGAAATCCTTCAGTTCCCCATGACTAGAAGAGGCCCATTCCAGTCATTAAGCTAGGAATTCTACCTATATCTTCAAAAGACATGGAAATATTTAACTGTTGAGGACTTCTTGGAACTGCCTTCTACGATATTTTAACTCTTTTATTATTCAGTTGATGCAAACTGAGGGGTTTAGGAACATTGCTTTCACATTTGACTATTTTAGTCTGTTTTGCTACTTTGTGGAGCAAGTATTTCTGTCCCTGAAAATACAATTCCCTTTGTTAATATTCCCACTGGAGGCACTGATTTCCTTGAAAAAACTCACATTTGTTTGCAGGCAAGATTGTTAGATGATGACTAAGCAGCTCCTAACTGTGTTGGAGGGGGAGGGATTCCCAAAAGCTTAGAGAGGAAATTCTCATTTAATTCCTCCTGCACATCTCACCCTGCAGTTGTGTACAGGGGAAGCCTGTATATGGTTTTATTGCACAGCTCAAGAGTTTTCACACTTCATTTGGCCCCAGGTTGATCTACATGGTGTCTCAAAGCAAACTGACTCCAGAATAGACCATCTACAGCCTGATATAACCCTTTTATGAAGGCCATGGACTGGATCTCCTTCCTTTTCCAAAACTAGCTGTATTTGTGAGCCACACTGATGTGAGGATTCCCTACTAATTATCAGGCTGGCTGTATGACAAGGGTCACAAACCACTTCTGACAGGCTCATTTCTACACATACCAGATCTGTTTACCCCTCCCTGTACTGTTTTTTTGTGCTGCTGGCTCCTCAGAGCAGGGTGGAGTAGTTTTGGCAGTGAGAACTAACTCTGGGCAATAAATTCTGGGGATATCTGGGATTCACCACTCAGCCAAAGTGCTGGATGTGAGCATGAACTGGGGAGAGGGGTCTTGTGCTGCTGGGAGGGAGCTGCTCCCACCACAGCCATTGAGCCAGCTCCCTGTGGCATCTCAAAGCTGCTCAAGGCAGAGCCCAGCAGGGAGTCAGCCATAAAACAAATCTGTGAACACAAATGCAGCCCACGGGCTACACAGTTCACTCAAATTCTGCACTTGTATTCAGAGCTGCAGCCCCTTTTTCACAGTTAACCAGTGGACATGGCATTACAACTTTAAAGAGATCAGTAACTGTATTTTTAGCTGGAATTTAGTATCTTTTTCTTGTAGGTTCAAAATCTGATTCCTTTTCATGATTTTGGCTTGGCTTTGTTTTTCTTTTTCCCTAATTTTTGGTTGGTTGATTGTTGCTGTTTTGGTTTGATTTTGTTTTCTTTTGTTTTAGAATAGGTTTTAACCTACCAGGCAATAATAACAAATCTATGTACAAACAGTTCTGTGATCACACTCACAGAGCAGTCAGCAAAGCTGTATTTACTAACATTCATTTTGGTCTTTATTGCTTTCATCAATTGTCAGTGGTTATTTAGTATATTTAAAGCACAGTAAGCTAGATGAGTCCCTGAAAATAAAAAGACAGGCTTGAAAATATTATTAAAGATATGTAAGATGGTAAGCAGCTTTGGGGCTCAGCTCCAAAGATGGACCATCTTGGAGATGGTTGGCATGCTGTCAACCTCCCTTATTGAAACCACTGCAAATGATGTCAAAGAGGTGGTGACAAGGGGGTGATTGAGTGTCTTTTCAATGATTAGCAAAGTCTGATCAGATCTTTTCAGTTTTGCAGGGCAGATGAAACAATCAAAAGTGATACCTGATTTAATATAAAACCACAGGGCTGTGGTTTTTCCTGAGATTTATCATCTTGGGGGCGGGGACAGGGTTGAAAGAGGAGGAAAGCCTGAGCAGCAGATGGCTTCTCCTGCACTAGGAAGGCAAGTGGAGAGCAGGAGAGCAGCCCAGCTCTGCTCTAAGTGCCTTTGCTGATGTGGGTCAATAGATAACACAGCTTTTAAAACACAGCCTTTAATCACAGGCAACTCCATCTCATACAAAATCTCAAATCAGGCAGATTAAGGATGGATTTGATTGGCATTTGGAGCTGTGGAAGTCTTCATAATGCCTTTTTTTTTTTTTTTTTTTTTTTTTTTTCTATGTAGCTGGTTACACCAGTAGGGATCAATCTGGAGAGTGGCCTTCCCACAGCTGCTGTGTCCCATGACAATAAGGGGGAAGTCCTCTCCTGGATCAGGCTAATTCTCAGATCCAGCTCCAGCTCATGATGGGCAAACAGAGGGGGAGATCTGTTGGTGTCCAACATGCTCCATCATGCATCTGCTGAAGCAACAAGTGCTCCAGCCAGCCAGGAAAACCCAAGTGTGTGTGTATGTGCTAGAGAGGAAAGATTCCCAAATTCCTTATGTAGCCCTGCTGCATTTCCCTGGTCCTCAGCCCTTTCTCACACAACCAGGCTGAGAGGATCCAGGCCTTTCTGATCATTGCCAGCTCTCAGAAGTCCCCAATCCACCCTTGTTGCTTCAGAAGCAGGGATCTGTGGGCAGCACAGACCTCCTGATACTGATGAACCCAGAGCCCTCTGCTTTCACCACTTTGGGCCCCTTTCCTTAAAGAAGCCAGGAATCTCATCATGTGTTTTAATTGGGATGGCTCTGGGCCAGCTCAGCACCTCTTGTCTCTTTTAGGCTCCAAAGCATCTTATCAGTAACGACTGAAGTTTTGTATTATCAGTGAAACAGGAACAGTTAAAGAAGTTAATTTCTTCACTGAGAGTGGATCCAGGCTGCAATGTTCTAAGTTTGAGTCTGTTTTAAGTAATATAAAATTTCTGATATGATTTTGGGGGTGGGTGGGGTGGTAAGTCTCTACTGTACCTCCACATTTATGCTCCAGTTTGTGCTGCTGAAGTAAGATTGTAGGAAAGAAAAATAACTTTGTCCATGTCACAGGAAGTAGTGCTATGTTGGTATGCCAATTACTCCCACAAAAGCAAAATTATTTTGCGGAGCAGTAAAAAAAAAATCTGATTTTTTTTACCTCAAAATTTATTTCATACAGCTAGTTCCAAATTGTAGATTAAAAAATAAAATGGACTGTTCTTTGAGAGTGAATTAGTTTTACAATGCTGACACTTGTTTTTTTATTATGTTGTTCCTCCCTCTTATAGACAGAAACTCTGCTTCTTCAGGTGGAAAAGAGAAATCTGTGCGACTGTGTAGCTGCCAATCTACTGAACTGAATCCTGGAGACACCTGAGGAGAGCCACCTGAACAGGGGTTTTTAAAATGCAGCTGTATAAAATACAGCTTTATGAAGTTCATGTTGCAAGCATGTATGCCCCGATGTACTGGTGAGATTGGGGACCTGTGTCTGATGTATTGGCCTATTCTGTCTCTTTTTTAAAAGTCCCCTCTTTTCACATCTGCTGGATTGCCAGTAAGGGCTCAATTCAGTAAATCTGTTACTTGATATTGGAGTGGAGGGAAAATGTACCTGCTTTGATTTTTAAATCAGAATTTGCAAAGTGTAACCCACAATATAATTTTGGAGAACAGTGCCCTAGAGACACATGCAGCTGATTTTTGTCTCTAAAATGAACATATGTCTGTGGCAACTTACCCAGTTACACTGAGACATGACATTGTGGTCTCTGTAGGCTTTGCCTGTGTATTAAAGATGATGAAGTCCTTTCTGTTTGTTGTCTGTGCTGTGACCACCTTCAGATATGTTGTAGTTCTGTCAGCTGTAATGAGGTGTATGTCATGAGAAGTTCATGTCTGCTGTTCTTGGACCAAAACAGTTCATATCTCAGTGCTGAGCCTTCTGTTACCCTGCAGAAGAGTATTATTTTCTTTAATTAAAATGTTTGGTTTCTTCCCTTCCTTCCCTGGACCCTCCATTCTTAACCTAGCGAATTTCTAAATAGCTTTATTTTAGCAGGTCAAGTGGATAGAGTAAAAAGGAGAATCAGGGTATGACTGGCCAGTTCCAGCTGTACCAAATGCTGCCACCAGCAACTGCTCAGCATCACACTGAAGGAAAGCTCTGGGCACTGCCAAGGTGTTTCTTCATGAGCCTTATTTTGCTTCAAGTGAAGCAGTGATTTGGTCACACAGATTTGGTCCATCCTGTGATGGACTGAACTCCAAATATTTTGATTTTCCCTCATAGCTGCCTTTGAAAACTCCTCCTTTTGTGTCAGGCATGAAGAAAGATTTCTGCACCTGAAATCTGAGGTGGTTTTATCCTCACCTCTCCCCCTTCATTGTAAGATACCTGAAGTCTGAAATGGGCTGTGCACTCTGAGCAGGTACTTGGAGTTTGTTGGATGGGATTTAGAGCTGTCTCAAACCATTCCACCACTGAGACCTGGCTGGGGAAGTGGATGGGACATCTGAAGGTAGAAATCTCTTCAGCTGAATTTGGAAGAAATTTCCTGCCTGTGACCTTGCTTCTGTAACTAAATTGGTTTGACTTTGCTGGGAGTGGATGAGAGAGGAGCAGCTGCAGGTATGCTACCAACAGCTGTGGCAGCAGAGGAACACCATGAGAGCCCTGAGGGGCTTCCCCAAGCTCTCCAGAGCTTAGAAACCCAATTCCTCTCACTGAGAAGTACAGCATGCCCTTGTGTGTGTGACCAGGACACAGGCCAGCACAGAAGCCCAGCACGAACTGGAGAGGGGATTCTGATGTTATTTTTCCAAATTCCCTCAAGGAGCAGCTGTGCTGTGTGTTTTTCACCAGGTTCATTCTCACAGTGTGGGAGCACTGGCACTGTGTCCCTGTAGGACATGAGAGCACACGTGTGAATGCACAGCTAAAGGTGAGAGCAAAAGAAGGAAGTTTATTTTCTGACTCCACTACTTATAGTTTTACAAAAGTGACAGTGGATTGGAGGGTGAAAGGGCCACCTCTCCAATGACACTGGACAGGTTACCAATCCATCAGCTTCTCTCCACCTCTATGAAGGAATGCAAAACAACTGAGTGTTTACAGAACAAAGCGTGGGAAAGTGTGTAACTAGAATGAAAACATCAGAAGGCTAAAAGATTTCTAAAAATCAGGGTGACAGCACTGCTCAGTTAGGGCTGCTTGGCAGAGTCAGAATCACTGCAAGCCTCCCCTGCAGCTCCCCTCCCAGAGAGTGGGAAGGGGCAGCAGCCTTTATGCATGGCAGAGCACTCTCAGGATTTCTGGGAGTGAAGTGTCCTTTGGAGGGCTTCACCTGATCCTGGCTGCAGCACAATGGCTTCTCCAAGCTCCTTGGCTTTTGCTGCACTTGGCTCATCCCCACCTTGTTCCAGCTTGGCTTCCTTCCCCTGCTTTGCTCTGGACCTGCCTTCTCTCTCCTCTGCATTCAAACCTCCATTCCCCCTTCCATTCTGGCACTGCCCTCCCCCTAGTTCCAGGGATTTCTCAGTGCTCTCCAGCCCCTCATCCTGGTGCCCCTGTCCCCACTGCAGGTGTGGCTGGTGGGGCTGATACTCCTCAGGTCAGCAGCCCCTGCAGTCCAGCTGGCAGCACTGTCAGAGCAACGAGTGACACTCCAGTTTTCCATGAGTGCCAATGGTGTGAGCAACATCAGCATCTCCTTCCCAGGGAAGAGGAATTCCCCTGTCCAGGGAAGACATTGTGTGGAACAGCCTCTTTTTACCTAAAGGCCAACATTTCTCTTACAAAACTTGGAGGAAGTCCCAGAACAGCTCAGTTTCAGATGAAAGCTCTGCTCCTGAAGCTGAATTATTCTGTGTGCTGTCCTCCAGGCTCGTGTAATCTCACTGGTTTGTTACAGGTGTGGACAGGAACCCAGCCATGTTTGCCAGATGGAAACACCTATAGATCTTCATTAGCTTTTCCCTTGGTGATTGCACAGACACCAGCTTGAGCAAAAGAAAATCTGACCATGTGGAAATATTTTCCTTCAGTCACTTTTGCTGCACCTCTATTTTATGATTCACCTGTACTTTATGTTGGAACTGGAGAAGTGAAACATGGGACAGAATTGGGCTGTTGTCTCAAGAGAAAGGAGCCAGGAGGGAATGGATGGGGAAAGAGAAATAACTTTCTCATTCTCTTCCTCAGAATCTGAAAAATTTAAGGTTCCTTTCAGACTGCAGTGCTGTAATAAGACCAGGATTTTCCTAGTGGAGATTCTTGCACGCTGCTTTTAAGTCCACCTTACCTATTATCTTTTCATTCAATGACTGTTCTGTATTACCTCTTGTTCAAAACTCCCAAAATGGCAGAGAGCAGCTGATATGTGACCAATTCTGAAAAAGGATTGGCAGGGAGAAGTGGGAATTGCACCCAGTAACTGGAATATCTATTATGGGAAAGAAACTTCTGAAAAATTTGAATATATAAAGTCATGTTTAGTATGACAGTCACAAGACTCAAGACCATTTTTATAGAGAACAAGAATATCATATAAAATGCTGACAAAGGAGCTAGGGTAAACAGAAGCAATGTATAGACTGGGAGTCTTCAGTCTAGACAAGAGAAGGCTGAAGAGGATGATAGAAGTTTATAAAACCATGAGTGATTAGAGAATGGCTGTTTGCTACCCCTTTGTGAACAAGCAGTGGGGTGAGCTGAACAAAACCTGCTGGAGGCAGGGTCAGAGCAGACCTGAGGATGATGCTCTTGCCCTCCTGTGTGTTCCAGTTGTGGGAATCTGCTGCTGGGCCACCTCAAGAGGTGCATTTTTTCTCCTAAATATCCAAAGGTTCCTATTTAATCCAACCTGTGGTTACACATAAATATAATGGGGTTACATTACATGGTGCCTCTGGCTTTGTGACTGCACTGAAAGCTGTTTGGGGCAGAGAAATTGTCATGGCAATTGCACTGTCCTGTGGCCATCACACCTTTAGGTATTGTCAACTTACTAAATAAAAATCATAATGTAAAAAATATCCTGGCCTGTTCCTCAAGTTTCAAGCACAGCATTCATTTATATGCATAGATTTGCAGTTTAATCTCCATCTGCATATTCCTTAACCTTCCAACTCGAACCTGCTGTTCCAGCTGTGAGTTTGTAGAGGTGGGAAGGGGCAGAGATGATATTTTCAAGGTCTCTAAACACCTGAAGTTTAAAAGGTGGCTTAAAGAATAAGAAGAAGAGTTCCAGGTATGGATGCCATGAGAAAGGAAATGCAAATATGTGCAGAAATTCTCTTTTTATGTTGATCTGCCTACACTATTCCTTTCTCACAGACAGAGCTGTCATAATTTGATTCCTGCTCTGAACCAAGAACTTTCTGAAAACCTGCTAACACCTGAAGGTTAATGTCTTCATTAACCTTGAGCACCTTTTGCTGTTTAGATTAAAGTAAGTGACACTGCACTTTTCTGGTCATTTAAGTGACAAAACTCTAGACTGTCTCTTTGTCAAGACAGTCTGAAAATGGGACAGGACTGGCAACCCTCCCATTATTCTTCATACAGCTTCACTTCTCTGAGAGTCCAAATCAGCTGTAAAGACTGCTGACTGTTGATTCAAGTTAGACCCTTCCACAGGGTAAGTAGGATGAAGATTTCAAGGGAGAAAACTGTTCAGTTTCTTGTTTAGATGTGGGGGGATCTGAATATTTTGTGTGTGTGCATTAATAGCTGCACTTAACACTCAATGCTCAGGCAAACAGAATGGTAGCCTCAGCCCTTATATAGATGTTTTCTAAGAATTGATGCTTGATGATTTTTTAATAAACTTTATTTTTACCCAATTCTTTTCTTTTATGCCTAAAAAAATGTGCTATGCAAAAGCCAGTAGGCAACACAGACTGAAAAATGAAGGAATCCCATCACTGGGATTTTTGTGCAGTTAGAGACCTGTGTGAATTGTTAGAGAAAGAGAAAAGCACAGCTTCTATTTAGCTTTAAGTGCTAAAAGTGTTGATAACATGACATTTTGATATGTATAAAGATATTCATCTTAGAGAGTTTTCTACAAAATAGAAGACACAGGAGCTTTTCTTTATAAATTTAATCTAGTCCAAATTAATGGAAAGATTTGCCAACAGAAAGTACCTTTTAATACTAAATCTGGAGTAAGTTTTGTTGAGTTAATTTAGGCAACCAATACTGAAAAACTCTGTTGTTTGGTGTGGCTTCAGCACTGAGCCAGGTGAAGCTTAGCATCTTCCTTTGCATAAATCCCAACAAGCTTTAAAGTTAACAGGTGTAGTGAGGTTATAACTATTAATCTTTTGACTGCAACCTGTAAAGATGATTGTGGAGTTTCACTCTGCAATTTTCAGTTTAATATAGAAGAGATACAAACTTCAGGACAAAACCCAGAGTTACCAACATTTGTGACTGTCTGAAGTCCAGGCTTTCATGGAGGCCACCTGCAGTGCTAAAACTTGTCTCTCAGAGTTCTGGGCATTGTGGGCTATTTTTCTTCCCTGGTTAAAGAGCAGAACTTCATCCATGCACTAAATTTGATGCACAAGGCTTCTTGTCTAAGCAGCTCTTGCATTTGTCCTGGGCTACATAAACACTGTACCACAGCATCCAGCCTGTGAGCCGTGCCTGGTTTCAGCCAGCAGCACTAAATATAACTAACCACAATTCAGGCTTGCACTGGAGCAAGACCTGAATAACATTTATATACCTTTTACAGCTGGTATGTTGCACATTGAAAGCATGGTTTGGTTTATATACAGTTTTACCCATGGAAGGTTGAACCACGTTTGGAAGTCAATGGATTTCCTAAACCAGAGTGAGATGTCCCCACCTGCCCTTTCTGTAAGCACAGACAGGCTGTGCAGAGAGCTGTCTGTGCCTTCAGTCACTCTGGGTTTGGTAGCTGTGGAATAACCTGCCCAACTCCCAGCACTTAAAATATCAACTGTTTCTTCCCAAACACATAAATTCAGAAAGGATTTTTACACACAATTCACTAGCAAGTAAACAATGGTGTTATAGATAGGTCAAAATTCATAAGAAATTAAAATGCTATAAATGGAAGAAGTTAATAATGTGGAATCCAAAATGTGAAATATATCTTGTAAATTGTATATAT